>QJPP01000219.1:0-282646 GCA_003996215.1 Jaltomata sinuosa | reverse complement strand
CGATATTCACACAAAATGCGTCCTAATATGGAGCCTCGTTTTGCCAGAGGTAGGCCTACGCTGCATACAATTTGATAATAAATGATCCGTTTTGAACACATTTAGGATTTGAGATAAACATGACTTTTCATTAAGCAAAATGTGGCTTTGAAAGTTTACAATAGATAGGCTGATGGGAGCCTGAAAATGAAAAACATGTGGCGGCCACTAGGGCGTACAAAGGGATGGGCCATGAGGCACCTTTAGGGAATATGAAAGGGGTACAATGGGAAAGGATAACCTAGGGCCACGTAGGACCGTCATCACTATCGTCTTGCGGTGCCGGATGATACTCTGGAGATCCAACGGAATGGTGATACCTAGGCTCTGAGTCTGTGTCTATCATCCCCCCATCATTAGGATCATAAAAGTTGGAACCGGTCTCAGAAGCCTCCTCGGGATCTTCTTCCTGATCCTCTTCCTCAGGGTCTTCTTCCGGATCCTCTTCCAAGTCTTCCCCCATTTCTTCCTCTGGATCTTCTTCTAGATCCTCGGGGTCTTCTTCTGGCTCCTCCTCCGGATCTTCTTCTGGATCCTCGGGATTTTCCTCTATCTTTGTTATCAAGTAGTTGACGGAGTCTGGAACAATCTGGTTGTACATTGGCGTTGTGATCTCCATTCGGGGAAGCACCTCTTCCCTAACCCATCTGACCCACTGGACATCTGCCAAATCCCTGAATCCTTCTGCACTCGGTTGGGCCAAGTGACTCACGGTCGTTCGCCAAGCGTAGTATTCTGGCGTACACCATTTGTCTCCTCCCATGTGCAATGTGATCATATAATCCCATTCAGCCTTCAAGTGCATCATTTGTACCGCCGGTATCACGGCACCATAACTGTCCTCATATAACGCCATGTTTGACCACAAAGGTATGTCCTGGACCAAACCGAACTGTCTTAAAACACGGAGAGGCGCATATGGCTGGATGCCTCCCAGTCCTATCAACTCGATGAAATACAAGTATCGAGCTCTGATGAAGGCCAATCCTGTCATCCAGGGATATCTCCACTGAATGAAATCTCCGGTAAGATTGGTCAGAAATATGCGCCATTCTTCTTCTCCGGTGGGTGCATATGTCCAATATCTCATACGCTCCTTGTGAGTCTGAATCCTGTTACGGGCATCGATACAGTAGTCCATTTGTGGGTGGCGGCGGTAGAAGTGTTCTACAGCCCAAATTTGCAATAACAAATTGCAACCTCCAAAGAAGTTGTGTCCCCGTGTGCATGCGGACAACGATCGAAACATCTCAGCAAGGATCATGTGTATCAAGGTAAGTCTTTGCGGCTCTGCAAAGACATTCATCACTATTGGCAGGATATTGAGGTTGATGCAATGAAACCTCATCGGGAAGATCATAGTTCCCAAAAAAGCCAACACAAAGACCCTCGGTCGCATGTATACCCACTGTCTGCGGGTACAGGCGAATTCACCTTGGTGTTCGTCAAAACTCTCGAGACGACCGTATCTTTCGAAGAGGTAATCCAACTACACCTTTCCTCCTTCCACATTTCTCAGTGATGGAAAAATGTGTAATCCTAACAGGCTCAGAAAGTCTGCCTTCTTTATGGGTGATGGGAGTACCGGCACTCGTCCCCTTAGTGGTAGTTCAGCGAAGTTACTAATCTCCTCCAAGGTAGGAGTGATCTCAAAATCCAGAAATTTGAAGGTCACAGTGGTTGGGTCCCAAAATTCCATTAATAAAGTGGTGAGGGTTTTGTCAGCTTGGATTCCCATAAGTGACAGCAAAGCCCCCAGCTGCTCCCGCACCTCATTCCCGTGCGCTACTCGGATGTTTCGCCACCACTTTTTTAGGTTGTCAGGTGCTGAGATAACCATCTGGATGTTTGGTAAGTTTTGGTTGATATTCATCTGAAAGAAAAGGTAAAGGGTATGATAAGTTTGTTTATCCCAAATCCATTATGTGTTTTAGTTTGTATCATTTACATCAATCACACACAAAGCATATGTCGTTGGGTTTTATGAAAAACCCGTTGACAATAAGGGTGGTTCCCTAAATGCAGTGTCAATCCCCGGGATCGTCCTGCCTAAGGCTATGCAACATGACTTATTTCTAGAATAAGAGTATTTTTCTAGATTTAAGAGTGGACTGAATAACTGCGAGACGGCACACTAACCTAAATGCACCGACCCTGAAACTAAGGAATCCAAAAGAAGGTTTGGGAGGGCATAAAACCCTCCGCGTGTACCACAGTGTGTGAAATGTGTACGGCCAAAGACTCGATAGAAGAATGCAAGTGAGAAAGCAGTAACAAGTAGTGTTTATCAAACAAATAAGGAACACAAGTTTGGATTTGACTTGCGTCCTTTCAAATAAATATAAACATAAATAAAGCAAATAATGTACTGCAAATAACAAATACCCAAATAATATTCATAAACTAAGCATGCTAAGGTAAAAACATAAGTTGTCCCCAGCAGAGTCGCCATCCTGTCGCGCCCTATTTTGAACTGGCCAAAATATGCTTGCAACATCCGGCTCTTTCTGCCTTTGTTTTGGAAAAGGGTTTAGAGTCGCCACCTAAATTTTAGGAAACTTAGGAAACCATTTTGTATGTAAAACTCTGTTTTTAGTCTGCGAAACGTTTGGGATTCTGAGTAAGTGTTTTGGTTACTCGAAGGGAAGGTGTTAGGCACCCTTCAGAGCCTATCCGAAGATAGTCCTTAAACTCAGTTTAGAAAAAATATTTGGAAAAGTTATTTGCTCATTATTTGCTAAAAAGGTGATAAAAACATGTTTTCTTAATTTAAAGAAAAACTCAAAGTATATGTCACATGCCACTACAATAGGCAAAAATATAAAATATACTTATGGTAAAAAGATGAAACATATGTACGTACATGCCAAAATATATGAAAGTTTAATAGCAATGCCTTTATCGTAATTATAATTAAAGTATGCAGAACTTTATGATTTATAAGAATATATACTTAAAAAGGGCCATGTAAAAGAATGTTATTTATACAAATATACTTTTTGTAAAGTAAGAAATATATATGGTTTTAGAGTTTTGGGAAAAGTTTATGACATGTTTATTAAAAGAAAGTAGAGGTGATGTATGTATGTTTAAAATACAAGGAATCATATGAAAAAGTTTATTATTTTAAAGAATTTGAACAAGTAAAAGTATATAAGAAATAGGTATACCGGTAATAGAGAAAAAGATATAAGAGAAAAATCATATTTGTTTTGATAAATATATTTCATGTAAAAGAACAATTTTGAAAACTTGAGTAGAGAACGAGAATTATTTGTTTTCAAGTAAAGGAGACTTTTATTCGTAAGGTAAAAAATATGAACATGCATTGAATATGAAAGAAAGTATTATGTACGTAAATGTAATTGTGATAAAATAATATATGTATAATTTAAATAGGAAGAAGTGTAAGTAAAATATAAATATATATACCTTGTAGTAGATGACATATATACCTTGCATTTTTAGGCTTCAAAAATCTGAAAATCTGAAAATATATATATATAGAGTACAGCAAAATATTTGTAAAATATTGGTGTTAGAATAAGAGAATACATAAGTTATTAATAAATATAAAGGAGGCTTGCCTAAATTAGATAAAACATTCTATAGTTTAAAGCCTAAGAATGACTAAATATTTGTTTGAAATAAGTTGAATCGCTAATTAATGTTTTTGAAAATCTACCGCGAGTTAACAAGTTTTTCTTGAAACAAAGCCTAAATTAATTAATCCTAAAATCTGCACTATTCACCATTTATCACTACTATTTTTTTTTTTTGAAAGTGTTTGAACACTAATTTTAAAGTATTTTATGGGGAAACCCAAAAACATTTGCCTAATTTAAAAAAGGGGGGAGGAAATTCTCTTTCACAATTTCAAACTAAATACACCATTCAAACAAAATGGTAAGCCGAAGAATAAACGTTAATCGAAGTCACAAAAATGCCTACCCAAACAATACAAGGTTAGTCAAACAAATTCAAGTAATAAGAAAGCATATAGAAAATAAAGGACTAAGTATGTTAAGTTCCTTTGGAGGAACTAGTCTCCTAATGAGTGACTCCGAACACCGCGATAGTTCCTAATAGTTGTCCGACCCAAAACATATTTGGGCCGAGATTGAGTTTCAAATGAGAACTCCAACTCTCCGGGGTGTACATGAAACAAAGAAAGGTGATAAGGATTAGTAACTTGCATAACAAAGTTTACAAAAATATAGAAATATGCCAAACTTAATAATAAAGTGACAAGGAAAACAAACATGTTATTCGGTAAATACACAAGCATATATGAAAGACGACATGTAACCATATTTTGCTTCATTTTTAGCAAATGATCGAATTTATTTGACTAGAGCACAAACGAACTAACATGAGACGAATCCGAAAAGAACTTAGGCAAAACGAACATCTTCAACACTAGTCGATTATTGGAAAACAAAGTACACAACAAGTAGCAATATAAAACCTTATTATTATTTTTTTCATTCACTTTAATTAAATAAGTATCTATGAACAAATAAACTCAAAAAGTAAGACAACACTAGTGACGGGAGGATCAAAAAAGGAACCGAACTACTACATTAGCTCATGATAAATTCTTTAAGTTAGTATTCCTGAAATTGATCCCGAGTTAAAACCAAAGTGATGAAAATATAGCCAACACACTATTTTTGCCAATACACACTAATTTATCCATTTTTTTTTTTACTAAGACTGAGGCGTTTAAAGCGAGGTTAGAACACAAGCAGGACCACAATATAAACGAGCTCCAAAATATAATCATAACATGTATATTCCTATTTTAAACAAATGTTTTCGGGATAAAAAAAAAATAAATGGCAAACCTATGGAAACTTTTAACTTAAGAATTTAAACTTCAAGAAACTCAAACATGGCATACATATACCTTTTCGATTTAAACAAAATCAGCCCCTAGTTGTGATTAAAACGAGACGGGATGATTACATACTCTTACAACTCAATCCGTAAAAGAAAGCAACAAGAAAACTCAACTTTTATGAAGAGTAAACATTGATCCTAACCTCTAGTTATGCAACAAAGGTAACCATGTACATTTAAAGACTTGGAGCCTCTTGAAATTTATTTCAAGTTGAATTCAAGGTTATAAATATTCTTCCAATACGTCATCGACTATAAATACAACCAAACAAACCAACAACTATTCTACTTCAAATTAGCCACGATAATTCAAACCAAACAAACAACAACATTTAGGACATTTGAGCCAAGTCTTGAGTTGTAACACTTCACAATCACATAGGCTAAACCAAACGATCAGAAACTGATTTGTTTCACATCTTTTACCTAAAATCCACCAACTAACATCCCGAGTAACTACATAATAGTCGATTAACAAAATCCAAGTGCAACGTAATTAAGACGGGATGATTTATACACTCTTGGAACTCAAGCGAAGTCAGCCAACACCCAAAGAGAAACGATAACGAGCATAATACAAGAAATTGAAACCAACACTACCGATTTTAATTCAACCACTTCACTGTTAAAATTTCGCTCCCCTAAGCAGTAAAACGAAACTCTATTAATTTCTCATATACATCGCACCAAACCAACCACACACGGCCAAACCACGAAACCAAACAAGGTGCTCACATATTCTTCTTTACGAAAACATATCATACCCAAAACAAGAGGAGAACAGAAACTGAGTTATAAGAGAGATTTTTACCTTGTGTTGGGCAGCGATTGAGGCCGTTGAGTGTCGAGTTTCAAACTAGCTGACTCCGACTCCGACTCCGGTTATCCGAATAGCAAACGAAACAAACAGGAGCGAAACGAATAGGGAGTATGCAAATCGACAGTGAACCAAACAGAGAACAATTTTGATAAGCTGTTTTGATAATTTTTTGATGATTACTTCCGTGTCTCTCTCTGTCTTTGTGTGTGTCCTTGAAATGGAAACCCAAGTGTTTCTTTTATAGCCAAAGTTGAAGGCTCAAACGGCTCTTTCCAAGAATTCAAAATTTGAATTCTTGGAAAGCCAAGTTGCAAAAGGAAATGATGAAATCTGAGAAAAAGGAAGATGAGATGCCTACCTTTTCAGGCGGATTTGAAAGAGATGGTGACGGGTCGGCGGCGTGGAGCTCGGACAGTCGGGCAACAGCTGGGTTTCCTCTTTTCCGAGGTCTGCAACCGGCGGCGGAGGGGAGCTTTTAGCTCTGTTTCTTGAGATGACAAAAAGGGTGATAGGATGGCTATAAAGGTGGAGGAGAGAAGGATGAAGTGACGGGAGAGGCGCCATCGCCGTTTGCCCGCAAAATCCGGCGGGTCTTTGGTGGTTTGGGCGGCGGGCGACAGGGTTTGGGGGTGGGAGCTGTCGGTGTTGTCTGAAGGTGGGGGGGGGTCTGTTGGTTTTGGCAAGTGGAGTGAGAGAGAGAATTAGGGGATTAGGGGTGTGTTTAGTGGGGAGTTTGGGCCGGGTCAGGGATGCTTTGGGCTGGGTCGGATGGTTGGGTAGTGGGTTAGGAGGAAATGGGCTGAAACAAAATAAGTGTTTGGCCCAAAATTTGGGTAAATGGATTAATTTGGTAGAAAAAAAAATGTGATTTTCCCTAGTAGTTTTTCCATTTAATTAATTTAACGATGCTTCTTTTATCCTAATTAATTTTCAATACGTATATAGTTGATTTAAAAAATGATTTTGATACACGTAATCTGTATTTAGGAAATACTATAGCGATACGACAAAATTTCATTTGAAGTTTGAAATAAAAGTTACTATACCAATATTTTGCTAAAGAGAATGAATTACAAAATATTTTGGGGTGATTTTATTAAGATACAATATTATTAGTAATTAATATTACAAAAAGTAAAGGAAATCATTTTAAAAAAAAGGTTATTGGTGCCAAAATTAATATATAAACAAGAAAATTATTTTGAAAAAGTCCTCGGGATTAAGAAGCATATAAAAATTAATTATGGGAAAAGGAGGGCCAAAATTGGGTGTCAACACCACCAAGGGCCCATATAGACCAAAATCCATGCTTTAGAGCTAACAAAACTATCAAAATTCGATTTTGAGCGCGTTTACCAAGAATGTTGACCAAAGTTAACAAATTCCTAAGTTAAAGCTCTAAAACAGGGAAACGACCATGACCAAACGAATGACCAGGGCATCGAACCACCAGTCCCAGCAAGCCATAAATAACTTGAGGCCACTACAAGAAAGCTCTAAAAGTACAAAGAAGCATAAATGCAAAAATGACTGGAAGGGTCATTACATGTTATTCATGTTATATTACGTCATGCTAAAGCCAAGGGTCAACTTGGGATCACTTGTGGTCTCGGGTCCCGTGTTATATCTAGGGGGTAGCCTTGGGGCGTGATAAAATTGATATCAGAGTATCAGGTTCAAGAGTCCTAGGGTGTCTGAAAGCCGTATTAAGTAGAGTTTTTTTCATGAGTGTGAAGCGCGCCACACTTATGAGGGAGAGGCTATGAGGCATTTTAGGAAAAACTTCACTTCTTTTATGTTCAATATCATGCAGTAGAGTTTAACTCTATTTACCCTTCTAATCTATTCCTTACGCATTTCAGATAATGCCTCCATGAAGAAACCCCAAGAGGAAACCTAATCCTCATGTTCCAAACCATGAGGTTATGAATGCAAAGTTTCGTGAAGCCATCTGTATGTTAGGTCAAACCATGACAGCTCAGTTGAATGAGAAAGAGAAACTAAAGAAGAGAAAGAGGAAGAACAAGAGAACCAGAACCTGTAACCATGACTCTAGTCAGCAGAAAACTGGTAGTAGGAACCGGTCATCTTTTCAGCAGAAGTCATCCGGACCAACCCCATCTTCAGTTAGCACACCTGCACTCGATTCTCAGTCTTTTCATAGTAGGGCTCAGAGGACCTTGAGGTACCCACGTTATAGTAGCTGTGGTAAGTTTTATATAGGTGAGTGCCTTGCTGGAAGAGATGGGTGTTTTGGGTGTGGTCAGTTAGGCCATAGGATTAGGGTTTGTCCCTCAGCTAAGCAGGGTAACAGTGGTGGTCAGCTCCTAAACCGATCCCTTTCATTGCCTAGCCAGCTGGGTCAGAGTATTCCTCCAGAAGTTAAAATAGGTATGTCACTAGATTTCTTCCTTTATGCATCCATAGTCCCTAGATCCCTATTCTTGTATGGTTGTGAGTTGTCTTAGCTTAGAGAAAAGTAGTGATAGAGGAGTATAGTATCATGATGGGTAGTAGAAAGAGAGAGCTATGAGGATTAGAACCATGTAAGTTTGACCTGTCATTGCTAGGGATAGGTTGGAAGTTAATAAATGTGGTATGTACAACCCCTATATGAGATAGAAAGGTCGAGGTCTAGACTTTGAGGCGGGGGAGAGCCTTAGTCTATAGAAGGAAGTGGATATTCATACTAGATTCTAGAGTAGTGTCTGTTCTGTTAGGGTAAAGTGATCATAGTTCTGTTTAGAGATTGGCAAGAAGCCCACACACTTAGAAAGGTAGCATGAATCTAAGGGGGAGATGGTGGGATGTAGAATCAATTGGATTTTTGAGGCTCAGGTAGTGATGCTAATGAGTGTTAGAATAAGTTTAGGAAGGGGATACAGAGGCTTATTTCCATCCTAGCATCCTAAGTATACGTCTGTCACTACAACACCTTTTGCATGCCTTATGTGTCAGCGCCATGGTCCTAATTCAAATTTACGTACTCCATTTAGATTCACGCACTTATTCAGCTCCTAGAAGGACAAGTGAATGTTTTAGACAACGATTCTAGTCTTACTCTATGATTCTATAAATCCCAGCTTTATGCCCTGAGGCTCGTTATTTATGTAAACTCGTGTCTCACTGTATGCTCAATCCTATTTACTCAGTTTAGTCTTCAGACATGCCTTAATGACTAATCAAATCATGTTACGTCATGTATTTTCTCAGACCTAATTTCTTGAAATGGTTTGTGCTTGTGATTTCCTTGCTCTAAAGCCCTATTGACCTTTGACTTTAATGACGAGGGGTGGTGATCCCTACTATTCATGCCTTACGTGCCCCGTATGTGAAGCATTCGTGCTTTTTGTGCTTGATTCCCCAAGCCTCACCTTGAGTGGCTTGATCACGCTAAGTGTAAGGCAAGACCGATCAACAATCCTTTATTCGTGATGCTCATGCTCCCGCTCTTTTCTTTCAAGATTCTGTATTATGTTGTTATAGGTGTTAGGGGAGGAAGCCTAGTAGTAGCCTAGATTTCTTTTCTTTTTTGGTGTATTTATTCCACCTTAGCTTCTAGGTGTGGATGAATTACGAGGTAAGGATCATTCATGCGAAATAGCTGGATGGGGAATGTTGGTAGGTCTCTCTGTAGAAGTTCTTGAAGTTGCAGCTCCTAGATATGCTAAGGAAGAGTGGAAAAGTCTTGGATAGGGTAAGCTATAAAACCATAAGGTGACCATAGTTATAAGCTTGAATATCATGATGAAATGCATATGGACTTTTGCTTTGTGCAACTAGTGATCCTTTGATTATGAGCTCAAGGTTAGTTGATCTTTGTGATAAGAAGAAATACTATTCTTAGGGGATAACTCTAGATGCAAGAGATCAAGTTGAGATAGGCTTAAACATGGTGGAAGCAGGTAGTTAGACTTAGATCTTAGTATCTATATGTGCGTTGGTGAGAATTTTAGTTTCAAATGGTAAGTGTGGTATTCAGAAGAGAATAGTTTTATCGTATAGCTACTCCTTTCATTCTTATGTTCCTTCCAGCTAACTATGATTTCTAAGAATGTGTTCGTTCTTTATGAGTTTCAGCTAAGTCCCTACTCTCATTACAGATCAGTTATCATGTTAGATATTTAGTTTTATGTCCTATCAGTGTTCTATGCTCTGAGTATGCATATAGGTCTCACGAATCCATCTTAGTTCATATTTCAATCAGAAATCAGTTACCATGTCAGTACCCTAGCTTTTAGAACTCAGTTGGTGGGATTGTAGCTCTTTCACTACCACCTCAACCTAGTTAGTCTTCATTCGAACTAACCCAAAACTTTTTCCATGAGTGTAATGACCATTTTTCTAGTGTGATGAGTGCTTTGTTGCGAATCATGTTCATAAGAAACTCCTATCATCAGGTTAAGTTGAAAACACCCCAACCAAATGAGTTTTCATGTAAGACTAAACTAGGATCAACTTCAAACGACCATCTATCCTAGAATATAAAGAGTGAGGTGGCCTAGTACCCACCAAATTAAAGGTTTTTGAGTCTTCTTTTCAACACCACCGATTGCACAATAATCTGAGTCTAGAGTAAAAGTTATAGGTATTTTACTGCAACACTGTCAGATACCACAGACGGGATGACGACCCATGGAACAGAACCACGGTCCATACCGTGACTCGTGAAAACATACCTAAAACTTAGAATTTCACTATCAAAACAATTGGTTGGTCCACGACCCGTCAATCAAAACCACGGTCCATAGAGTGACCCGTGGTTTGTCAATTTTTAGCCTTTCTTTCCTAGTTTCCATGAGTGACTTGATGGGTCATCATTTTGAATGACGGTCCATCCTGTAACCCGTGGAATCACCTTTAGAGAGGTACCAAGACCTCTGAATTCCACGAGTGGGTTGATGACCCATCAACCCATTCCATTACCCGTTAACCCATCTGTAGAACCACCGATTTTAGTTTTTCTAATTCATATATTGGGGGTAAGATTATCTTTTCCCCAACTTTTTAACTTCTATACTAAGTCATTTTAGGCACATTTAGAGAGTTTTTATGCATACTTAGTTAGATTTCTTCTCATTCCTTCAATCTAAACTCAAGAAGAAAGAAAGGGATTCTTCTCTCAATCTCCAAGGCCTAGGGTTCCTTCTCCTACCCTCCATCCTCAAGTCCCAAGTTAGGAAATCTTCAAGTTCAGGTATGTGGGTATTCAATAAGGGATTCCTTCACCCTTATTCCCAAAACCCCAATCTTCTAAATTGATTTTATAAATTTTTAAATTAGGGTTCTTACCCAATTCTCATGGGTTCTTCTATAAATTGTTTCCTCATGAATCTCCTATGAATTCTAACTCTAAATTGCATGATTATGCATGAATTTTTATAAGTGATTTCCTATTCATGATTTAAAGGCTTTGTTATGAATTCAGTTTATTAGCATCAATTCATGATTTCTCATCTTTTACCCATGATTCAAATGAGATTTCTTAAGTGTTTTCAAAAGCCCATGCATTGAGAATGGTTTCTAGCATGAATTCATCCACTTGCATATTTTCAAGTAAAAATTGGCATATTTAGATAACATGACCTTATGAATTTCAAGCAATTGCATGCTTAGTTCCTATTTTATGAAGTTGCATATGATTATGGAATTGAACTAGTGTCATGCAAACTTTAAGATATGATTCCTTATAAAAGATAAGACACCCGATGTGCCATCAATACTCATGAATAATTTTCTAAAACAAGGTTCATGAGTATTATGAAGATCCGAGTTATGAACATGTTTATGAACAAGATTTGACATCTAGATACATCACATGTATGTGAGCCTTATGTTATATTTTGGGAGTAGTATTTAGCACAGAGTGATGAGGGTTCTAGATAATCCAAGTCCAAAACTACATTGTCATCGTAGATTTCCCTCTGTGGCTTATGACAGGATCCTTATGACATGGTTCTATCCTTGGCCGGTTAGGACAATCTTTTTCAGTGTGGGTGCTTGACACTAGACTATATGTAGCTTTTTATTGTCTAATGTCAGTTAAGAGAAACTCTCATATGAATGTTTTCAAGTTATGAAGCTATATGATATTCTATTTTGAAGCTTGACTTCTATTTAATGTCTTATGCTTTAACTACGACATTTACTTATGATTTCTCCTATTATGCATGAATTCAGTTTTAAGAATGTTTTCAAGCATGTTTTAACATGTTGTTGCGTAGACTCACATATTAAGTACATCCTATAGTACTGATGCATATTCTTGCGTTGCATCCTATTATGATGCAGATTCAGGCTCCCATTCCCAGGCTCGTAGCTAGAGACCGCCTGTCATCCAATATTGATTAGTGAGTCCTCATCTCTCGAGGACTAGTATGATTCCCAGTTAGTAGGTTCCTTTATTTCAGTACCTAGAGTTAGCTAAGGTCTTGTCCCCGTAACTCATTATGTCTTATGTAGAGGCTTTCATACATAGTTAGATATTCGGGATTTCATGTTCAGATTTGTGGTATTCCTAGATCTTTATGCTTATGTCGAGTTTGTGTGCTTATCCCTTTGTTATGCTTCCGCTATTGCTATTCATGTTATATTTCGTTATGTTAAAGCCAAGGGTTAACTTGAGATCACTTGTGGTTCCAGGTCCCGTGTTACGTCTAGGGGTAGCCTCAGGGCGTGACACTTTCCCTACACTTCATATAATATGTAATGTGTTGTCTCATTACTTTTGTTTACATCTTCCTTTTGACAGCTCGAGATGGAGGATGGGGATGAAATCGATGCTATATGTTGCATCAGACTGGTGGATATTTGGGTTAGCTATATATCGGAGGGTTTTGGGGCATCGTAAATTAGAATATCTTCGGTATATATTGATCGAACAATTTAGACTATGTATTTTAGCTCGTACTTTGATGGTCTGATAACTAGTTTCTTATGGATTGTCACAGACTTTGGATCTTTACTTCTAATTGATTATCCTTTTATTAACTCCTGGTGTTTTATCTCTTCACAATAAAAAAGACGGATATATATATATATATATAGCAAAAAATAAATAAAATTTGGGCGTTGACGAAATCTTAATATTATCAAGATAAGACAAAAGTTTTACGATTCGTATCTTGGCGGGGTGATCTCAAATATCGATATATTACATATACATTATACAATATCGATACACATTTATTCATTATTTATACAATATCGATGCACATTTAAATATCTTTTATACAATATCAATACACGTTTATACATTATTTATTCAATATTGATACATTACATAACTTTTATACAATATCGATACATTACATAACTTTTATATAATATCGATATATTATATATATATTACATATACATGCGGCTAATTTTTTTGCAATTTCTTTTGTGGCTTGTTCATTTTTGGGCTATTTTTTTTTGTAAAGAAAACTAGGCTATATTTATTGTAACTAATTACTTTATTGTACATATTTGAAATTATCCAATAAAAAAAAACATATATTGCGCTCGTTCTTGCATGGGCTCTTTATATCTAGTAATAACTAGATACATGAGCCTGTGCAATATTTGTTATTTTTTTGTCTTAATTTATGTGGCATTGATAATATTTGATACTAAATTAAATTTTTTATATGTTTTTTAAAGATATTTTAAGTTATTAATTATTGTGACTTATATAACTTATAATATAATTTTTAAATATATAAATTATTTTTTTTGGAAACCCACAACCTCTACAATAGCCTCTGCTCTTTGAGTGAGCACTCTATAGTATGTACTTTGTTGTAACTTGCTCACTATGCAATAACTCGCAAACCACATAGGAGATGTAAGACGCACTAGGCAAGCCTCATGCGACGAGCTCATGGCTGAGTGACAGACGGAGACTGTATTTGGTTCCAAGTCTCCCTCATCGGAGACCCACCTCCCAACCACTCAACCATGCCCTTGCGGGCCAAATATATAAATTATTAAAAAGACCTTTTTAATTATTGTTAATGTCTTTTTAATTACTACTATATATAAGTGTGGAGAAGCATGCACGTCTTCGTCGACGTGTGTGCTTCTTGCCATTAAAATTGCTTTAAAGGATGATTTTGTCATTTCAGTAATTTCAAATGCTTTAAAGTATTGTACCATATGACTGCTTGCATTTATTTTTTAATGGGATAATTTCAAATATGTACAATAAAATAATTAGTTTACAATAAATATAGTCAAGTTTTCTTTACAAAAAATATAGCCCAAAAACGAACTAGCCATAAAACATATATATAAAAAATAGCCGCATTTATATGTTATGTATATGTAATGTATCGATAATGTATAAAAGTTATGTAATGTATCAAAATTGTATAAATAGTGTATAAATGTGTATCGATATTGTATAAAAGTTATGTAATGTATCAAAATTATATAAATAGTGTATAGACGTGTATTGATATTGTATAAATGGTGTATAGACATGTATCGATATTGTATAAATGATATTTAAACGTGTATCAGTATTGTATAAATAATTATGTAATGTATATGTAATGTATCGATATCTATTTTTTAAAATAAAGACTAGTATAAAAAAAAAATCTACGGACCACCACTCTTATCGGAATCCGGTGAGAATGCACCACCCTACCGGCCTCCACTTATTTTTCCATTTTCCTCCACTACAAAGAAATCAAAATATGATCATTAAATATAAAATCACCTGCAGCAAGCACTGTAAACTAACTTCTAATTCTAGATTTTCTTAATGACTTGAAGAGTTTAGTAAATAAAAGGGTAGTGGGGGTGGAGAAGCATATGAAACTCCTATTACTGATGGCAATAGACCTTCGTATATCGGAGTAGACGACGGTAATGGTGGAGGTGGAGAATTATACTAATAAATTGGTGGGGGTGGAGGAGATGGTGATGAAAAGGGTGGTGGGGTGGTTCAATGTAATGAGGTGGTGGGGGTGGGGTTATATACAAGGAATTGGGGATGGAGGTGAATGAGGCGGCAGAGGTGAATTTGGTGGCGGAGGTGATGAGTATTTGTATACTGCTGGTGGAGGAGGCGGTGAATTTGGTGGTTGAGATGGTAGTGAATTATAATTGTAAGGTGAAGGGGTGGAGGTGAGTGAGCAAGCGGCGGAGGAGCAAGCTGCAAGCTACTGTTCTCCCTTTTCTCATAATTTGTATTGTTTCAGGCCAATTAATATAATAAATGGGTGATTTTTTAAAGTAGATTATTTTGGATGTAAATAAGTGTGATGGGATAACATTCTGTCTAATTTTCCCCTTTCTAATTGCTTTACAAAATAACCAGTCCACTTCTTCTTAATTACTACTTCTATCCCAGCCGACAAATTATTGTACTCCATGGGCCCCAACTTGTTTTCCCATTTTCGCTTTCCAATTATCCTATACACTTTCTGATTTGCATAAGCATTTATTACTTGAAATTTTTTGCCTATTTCATACACATATTTACTTGTTCAGCTAAATAAACTTAATAGATAATGTCAAATAAATTATTTGAAAAGTAAAAAAACAAAGCTTCTTGGCATTAAAATTGGTTTAAAGGAGGTGTTTTTTACGTAAAAATTATTATTAATCACAATAATTAACAATTTAGAATATTTAAAAAATATAAAAAATTTGATTGACTCTCCACATTCTATCTGTGCCACGTAAGTTGGGACATGGAGAATAACATATTTTATCTGAAAATTATGTGAAAAGCACTATAAATCACAATAATTAACAACTTAAAATATTTAAATATCATATAAAAATTTGATAAATTCTCCAAATTTCATCTGTGACTCATAAATTAAAATAGTGAAAGCAACATATATTGGGCTCGTGCTGGCACGGGTTCTGTATCTAGTAATCTTATACTTATCTTGATTTCTTTTTAAAATATCAAACATTACAATAAAAATTAGAGTAATTTATTTCATCAATTGTAAGCATATTTAATTAATTTGGTCACAAATATTACTTCTACTATACTTTAATACTATATACTCCTTTCATTCACTTTTACTTGTTACGTGTCGCTTTTTGAAAGTTAATTTGACTAATCTTTGGTGCTTAATTGAATTAGGTAAATTTAATATTATAAGAATTGAAATTTAGATGTTTCAAAACTATACGTTTTTTTTGGTAACTCTTTAATTTTGACTTTTCACGTGGTATGTTTAAGATCACAGATTAAAGAGTATTCAGTATATTCTACATATTTTTTAATTAAAGACCACAAGATTCAAAATTCTTCTTTAATTTTAATTTTTTTGTATCAAATCAAAACCAAACAAACAAATTGAAATAAAGAAAGTACTTAACATGACATCAAACACTTGATAGTTTTGGAACATCGTAAAAAATACCCAAAGTTTACTATATTTTTAGAATTGTCAAGGACATGTAGAGTATATAAAGAAATAAATCGAAAGTATATATATTATGTTTAAAAATGGACAATTATCTGATGCACATTACTTTACTAATATGAAATTACTTCTGGAGAGGCTATTTTTAAAGAATAAACTACTAATAATATTACCATTACTAATATTAGTAAGGAAGAATGAGAAGGGCGAATTGAACAATTTCTCGGTAGACTCTAAGCTCCTCTCTATTCCCTCTTATTAATAAGAGAAAAATAACTAAACTGATATATATATATATATATATATATATATATATATATAATAAATTTATAGTTAGTATTCTTTCTAGTATCTTTTAAGAGGGAGTAAACACACACCTGATTAACATGTTAACTTAGAGTCATTAAAATATTTTTAAGGGTATTATGGTCATTTTGATTCATTTTTGTGTATGATCTTGCTTGAACAATTGAGTTTCATTGCTTTGTTGGGGCCTCAAATGATAAAATTATCGTGAATTTTCACTCAATATCATGTATGTCTTATCTTTTACCGTGTGGACCCCTTAAAGGTGATTTTATAAATTTGCCAATAGTTCTGCAGTATTGTTGGCCAAAATCAAATCTCATTGTAGCTTGCATGTAAGCTTTTGCAACACTTGGACCAATTTGCACATTAACTTATAAGTATTGTCATTCATTGTCACATTTTTGTTTTATCATCCCATTAGTTATCTTCTAGCAAAAAGAAAAGAAATATTCAACAAATTAGTTAAAAATAGCTCTATTATGATGCATCTGACATTCATTATCTATCTATATATATTTATATTATATTAAAAGTGTGAAGTACCTTATAATGTGATTTGAAGTTTTTGTCTTTCATTAAAAGACTCCGCAATAGACAAAATTATCATTTACTATTTTTTAAAAATTATTATTTAATTGACTTTATAATATTGACTTCTAAAATATATAATAAGAGATATTAGGAGAATTTGTGATGACCCTCCAGGTCATTTTTCATTTTTCCGTGCCTTTTCTGCGTTTCGAGCTTTGCCTCAGTGGCTCCAGGTCATTTATGACTTGCCGGGACTGACAGTTCGGTGCCCGGGCCGCTCGTTGGGTCGTTATGACCATTTCCCTATTTTAGCTTTTAAAGTTGGTAAACCCTTGACTTCGGTCAACTTTCTTGGTTAACGCTCTCAAAATTAAATTTCGACAGTTCTGTTGGCTCCGGAACAGGGATTTTGGTCTAGTGGGACCATTGGTTTGGGTCTGGGTGCTTTCGGTTTGGTTTTGTGTGGCTTTATGTGTTTTGAAGTCAGTTTGGCTGGTAGGGTTGACTTTGGTCAACATTTGGAGAAGACGGTCTCGGATGGGAATTCTGTCGGCACTGTTAGCTCCGGAATGTCGACTTTGGGCTAGGGGGACGTTTCGTTCGGGTCCCGAGGCTTTCGGGCTCATTTCTGGGTTTTAGGTTTCGAGTTGGAGTTGGGCATGGGGCCCACTTTTCATTAACATGATCTTCGTTGGGAGTTTTGTTGATTACATTGAGTCCGGAATGCCATTTCTGGTAGGGCAGCATACTTGGTTTGTGTTCACGGAGTTCCGGATGAATCCCGAGGGTCCGTCGGAAGATTTATAGACTTGGAATTTGCTGGTTGCTGCACTAAGTTGCAGACCTCTGTTGATCTTCGCGATCGCGAGGATCTCATCGCGTTCGTGATGGTCTGGTTTCCTGACCATCGTGTTCGCGATGGGTCCATCGCGATCGCGATGTAGCCGGCTGGGACCCGAATTGGCTTCTTCTTCGCGAACGCGGCTTGGGCCATCGTGCTCGCGATAGTTGGGCCGGCTCTTCTCCGCGAATGCGGAGGTCCTGTCGCGATAGCGATGAAGGACCCCTGGCTGTTATATTAAGTCCCAACTTCATTTTCTTCTCCACAAAATCGAAGAACTCCATTGTTAAGCTCCAAAACTCATTTTCCCAGCTCCCTTGCTTCGGTAGCTTCGTCTGGTAAGTTCCTTCATCATCCCTCTCCTCATTCCGCTTATTTTATCGTGATTCTTCCGCTAAATCCCCCTTGTTCTATAATCTAAGAGTTGGGGTGATTTTTGTTAAGAGCTGATCTTTGAGGACTGCATGCTCGTAAAGTCATGCAACTCATCTCCGTGACGTGTTCTCCTTGTCGAGTTTGGTTTTCGTTTTTAGATTCCGGACATTTCCGCCTTAAATCCCGTGAAATAGTAGCACTTCGGGGTTGTTTTGGTCCCCGAAACGAGCTTCGTTCACGCCCAAATTTTGGGTACGGGTTTCTTAACCCACCGCGAACACAATTGTGAAATTTGTTTTCTGTTTCATTGCGCGGGTCCCGAGGGTCATTTTTCCAACCCGAATTTCGGGCCAATTTTCCGTATATCAATATGGGTGTCATTCTTCTCGTCTTGACACCTGGGTTATGTTCTTGATAGCGTGGCAGCTATCTAAGGCCATTCGAAAGGGGAAGGCACACGAGTGACGGTTCGTGCTTGCAGTTCGGTCCTGAGGTAGGTTACGATTTACTTTCCAGATTGAGTTAGTTAGGTTATATATATATTTATATGTTACTGGAATGCTAGGTTGGATTTTGGATAGACTTTAGGCTTTAATCCTGTTTATCATGATTTATTAGCCATTTCAGGATTTTAGTCTAGGATTGCATATTATCCTTAGCCTAGGAGCTTGTTTCTTCTGTGTGACTAGTCTAAGATCCTTAGTATGCTTTTAGGAGGATTTAGAGGTAGTATAGAGCTTGCATGTCGTTTTCTGCCTTTATTTTCCCGCTTTACCGCCCTATTTTATAATTGTGCGTAACTGTGGGCCCGAGGCCATGGCTAGGATTTGGATGGATTCCAGGTCAATTCTCTTGTTTTGGAGGGTACTTCGGCCCTGTTTGATCTGATGGTGATTACTCCTTTGTTTGTGAACATTCATACTCATATCGCATGGCATATAATTGGTACATCACGGAAAGGATTTTCAAAGGTTTTTGGGTTTGAAAAGAGGTTTTTCTACTGTTGTGATGAATTTTGGACTAAATCGAGCTACTTTGAGTATCACCTTGGTTTTTGAGAGGGAAAGAGGGACTATTATTTTTTGTATATAAACTTATGGTCCGATGCGGTATTCCGGACCCCCGATGCGTTATTCCGGATATTTTACTTACTCTTTATATACTTACCAGTCTGATGTGGTATTCCAGACCCCCGATGCATTATTCTGGGTATTTATTCATTTCATACATATATATGCATAGTCCGATGAGGTATTCCGGGAGCCTGATGCGGTATTCTGGGTTTATATTATATTGCATACATAAATGCATCATCGTGCATCGCATTACATTTGCCTTGGCACGTGGATTGACTCTGGTGTGGCTTGTTATTGTTTTCCTTTATCTTTTGATTTATCGGCTTATCTTCGATTTTATAACTAGATTTAGGTGGATCCCTGTATAGTTAGCTGCTTTCCTGTAACCTATATTTATATATTATCTTTCTGCGCTCGGTTGGCCTATGATGCCTACTAAGTACCCATTGTTTTGGTACTCATACTACACTCTGCATCTCTTTTTCTGATGCAACACCTAGTACGAGCCACCCTCGCTGATCTCCTGTCGTTCGAGGCCCGTTGCTGTTCGGATCAGGGTAAGCTCCCAGTGCTTTTGGAGACTTTACTTGCTTTCAATCTTGTATTTCCTGTCTATATTTTGTATTTTGGATAGACAGAGGTTGTTGTATAGCTACCCCTTGCTTTAGTCGTTGTTGTACTAATGATACCAGGTCTGGGTTGGTGTTCGGGCCGTTTTGTCTTTCGGTCACTTTAGGGTCATCTTTTGTATATTTTGTATGCTGATATGTATATATGCTTTTGGCCCTATCCCTTGTTTATATCTTCCGCTTCTCTTTAGTTAAATTATTATTTACTGCTTTCCGCACGTTGGGGTTAGGCTTGTCTACTGGGGGGTTATGTAGACGCCATCATGGCCCAATTTTGGGTCGTAACAGAGTGGTATCAGAGCTTTAGGTTCACCAGTCTCATCGATACAAGAGCAAGTGTCTAGTAGAGCCTCGTGGATAAGGTACGATGACGTCTGTATCCTATCTGCGAGGGGCTATAGGATATTCCTTAGGAAAGTCTTCGTTTTGTTTGATTCTTTATCGTGCTTACTTGATTTGATCAACTCCTAAGTGTATTTGTTTCACTCCTTCTCAGGTAGTTCAGACGTGATCTTCGATGGGTGAGGACGAAGCCCCTGCCCCTGCAGTTAGAGCCCCAGCCAGGGGACGGGGCAGAGGTCGACCCAGAGGTTGAGGCAGGGCCCGGGCTGTGGCACCGGCTCGGGCCCGGGCTAGATCACCGTCACGAGAGCATGAGGTTAGAGCGAATGAGGTTAAGTATGAGCCAGAGCATGTAGGGCCAGCCCAGCATCCGGCAGGTTTTGTGGCTACTCCAGTATTGCAGGACACCTTGGTCTGGTTGTTGGGATTTCTTGAGGGTATGACTCCGCCAGCCGCTTCGCCGAGCACTCCGATTGGTTCTCAGGTTCGAGGTGAGGCTCAAACTTCAGTTCAGGCGGCAACACAGGGTTCAGGAGCAATGCCTGTTGTTGCGTCTCCCAGATTTGAGGTACTACCGGTCCCTGCAGTTGCTCCCCCTCTTCCAGTTATGCCAGTTATGTCTTCTGAGGAGCAGAAGATGCTGGGTAGGTTCTTGAGACTGGGTTCTCCGAGGTTTTTTGGTGTTGCTAGGGAGGATGCACACGAGTTTTTGACTAGCTGCCAGGAGAGGACTACATAATTTGGGGTTAGTCGAGTCTCACGGAGCAGATTACACCGCGTTCAGCTGGATGGTCCAGCGAAACAGTGGTGGAGGTCATATATTGCTGGTAGACCAGCCGGGTCGCCTCCGCTTACTTTGGATCAGTTCTCCGCGGCATTTCTGAAGAAGTATGTACCAAGTAGCATGAGGGAGCGTCTGATGGATCAGTTTTTTGGGTTGAAGCAGGGCTCTATGACTGTGTCTGAGTATGAGGTTCGTTTCCACTTACTATCCAGACATGCAACTATGATTCTGCCCACTGAGCACGAGAGAGTACGCCGGTTTGTTCGAGGTTTGACTCTGCATCTTCGCTTAGCTACGGAGGGTATGGTAGCATCGGGTCAGTCCTTTCTGGAGGTGGTTGATCATGCCTGTACTATTGAGGGTATAGTTCGCGAGGCCCAAGGGGGCAGCGATAAAATGCCCCGCCATCAGGGTAGTTTTAACGGTTCCCAGGACCATGGTAGGGGCTACTATGGTAGAGGTCAGCACCGGCAGCATTTTCAGCCGAGCCGACCTATTCAGGCAACATTACAGACTACTGAGGATCAGAGTAGCCAGAGTATTGTTCCTGCTCCACGAGGTGGTCGTTCTGATTCGTCCGGGTCTTCACAGCGGAGTACATATGGTCGGGGTTGTTATGAGTGTGGCAAGATAGGACACTTTGCTAGGGAGTGCCCGTCGGTACAACATCATGGGCGACAGAATCAATTGGTTCAGGGCTCCAGCACCTTCAGCTAGAGGCGGTTCACAGGGTAGTAGGGGTGGTCCCCAGGGTTCTAGAGGTGGTCCTCAGTCCGGTAGGTCATGTGACACCCCGTACACGTATCCAGCTAACCATGTTAAAAACTTCAGAAAAATCCAAGTTTCAGGGACCACGAGTCAAGTCCATGAGTCGTGGAAGGGACTCGTGATCCCAGCCCTGCAGACCGCTCCAGTACTGACTTCAATGACTCGTGGAACTTTTTACGAGTCGTGATGTTGAATCGTGGAACTCCATCAGAGACCAAACATTTTCCTGACTTCCACGACTCGACCCTACGGCTCGTGGAAGCTTCCACGAGTTATTCTGTTGACTCGTGGAAAGTCTTCTACAGACTGACTTCCTAGTCTGAGTCCCACGACTGGATTTTACGACTCGTGGAAAAGTCTACGAGTCGTAGACTCCACTCGTGGACACTGAAGTTGAACAAAATTCCAGCTTTATTTTAATTAAAACCCAGGTCACTTTGGTTATTTCCCATCCTATTATGTATTAAGTGAAGCCATTTTGACTACTTTTAGAAGGGTTTTCACCCATATTACCCTAAGTTCATCCTAAGATCCTCAATCTCCTCCCAATAAGGGAAATCCCTCTTCAAGCTCAAGTCTCCAAGCTCCAAGTCAAGTCTCCAATTCTTTTCCATTGAAGTGGGTAATCTTCATCCAAGGTATGTGGGTCTCTAACAATGGGTTCCTTTCACCCTTGTGCCCAAAATCCCCAAGTCTTAATTTGAATTATGAAGTTATGAAATTAGGGTTTTGATTTAAAATTGGGGAGAGTTTATGAAATCAGTTTCTATGTTAAAATTCATGGTTTTCTCTTGATTACTCATGATTTGATTATAATTCTCTCATTGGTTTTAAAAGCCCAAGCATATATGTTGATTTCTAGCATGAAACCATGAATTTACATGTTTCCAAGAGAAAGTTGGCATGATTAGACATCGTGGCCTTTATGTACTTATGAAATTGCATGACAAATTCTCTAAGTATGAATTTAGCAAGAAAAGTATATTTTGTATTATGGTCTTGCAAAGCTTTAAGATTCATGACTTTTGAATTGCATGACATTAGATATGTTCTTATGCTTTTCCAACAGTTTTGGACATTAGATATGTCCCTATGTTTCAAAAAAGGTTTGGCATCTAGATATGTCCACCTAAGCTAAGTGAATTGCATGGTATTAGATATACTCTTATGCTTTTCAAACAGATTTGGCATCAGATATGCCCAAGTATTATATGAGCTATATGTATATGTTTTGGGAGTGGTATTAGCACCGAGTTGGACAGGGTGAGAGTACCCGAAAAGGTCCCAGAACTACATGCCCTCGTAGGTCTTAAGTCCCCTCTGTTGGGCATCAGTTTTATTGATCACGCCAAAGTAATGCCTCTATATCCTGGAAAGGTATATTGGGTCCTTTCGATGGGGCGGATACATCGGATTCCATGTAGCTCACATGGTCTATGTCGGTTAGAGAACCTCCCACAGAAACAGTTTATGATTAAAGTTGCATTTGACTCTAAATTAGATTTCAGACTTATTACTTATGTTTACGCTTCGGCTTATGATATTTTTAGAGTCATTGCATTCAGTTATCCTTTAAAAGCATGATTTCAGTTATTCAAGCATACTTAGCATATTTTCATTATGTTCATGCATTGCTCGCATACTTAGTACATTCCATAGTACTAACGCATATTGCGCTGCATCCTTTTATGATGCAGACTCAGGTGTTCCTTCACAGGCTCGTGGCTAGAGATTCGGCCACTCCTATTTTAGCTTTTGGTGAGTCCTCATGGTTCGAGGGCTAGTCTTCCCTTCAGTTTATGTTTCTTTCTTTATTTTTAGATGTTCGAGTTAGTTGGGGGTGTTGTCCCAATAACTCTCTATGATAGTATTAGAGGCTTTTCAGACATAGACCTTATGAGATGATTTCTGAGTTGTATTTCCTATTCGACTCTATATTTATGATATGTCTTCCAATTTTGGATTTACGTTGATGTTTCCGCTATATCTTATTTCTTTGTTATGCTTGAGAATGCTATGACCAATGGTTAGCTTGGGATCTTCGTGGTCCCGAATCCCGTGTTACGTCTAGGGGGTAACCTCGAGGCATGATACGTCAGATGGTCATGGAGGTTGGGGCCATATGTATGCAGTTCCGGGCCGGACAGAGGCCGAGGCTTCAGATGCTGTGATCACAGGTACGATCTCCATTTGTCATCAGTCTGCTTCTTCTTTATTTGATTTGGGGTCTACATTCTCATACGTATCTGCTTGTTATTCTACTCGTCTGGGGTCTGCTTGTGAGTCCTTGCATGTTCCTATATGTGTATCTACTCCCATAAGTGATTTTTTAGTAGTGGATCAGGTGTATCGGGCTTTTGTGGTGACTATCTTGGAGTATGACACGTGGGTAGACTTGGTTGTCCTTAATATGGTCGATTTTGATGTGATCTTGGGCATGAATTGGTTATCCCCTTACCATGCGGTCTTGGATTGCTTCGCCAAGACTGTTACTCTTTGGATGCCTGGTATTTCTCCTATCAGCCGATGGCCACATACCGAGGGGAGTTATTTCATTTTTGAGCGCCCAGCGATTGATTGGGAAGGGGTGCTTAGATTATCTTGCCTACGTCCGTGATACTAGTTCCACCACACCTCCTCTTGAGTCAGTTCCTGTGGTTTGCGAGTATTCAGATGTGTTTCCTTCCGATCTTCCGGATCTTCCTCCTGATCATGACATTGATTTTGGTATCGATGTCGAGCCGGGCACCAAGCCCATTTCTATTCCACCATATCAGATGGCACCTGCTGAGTTGAGGGAGCTTAAGGATCAGCTCTAGGATCTGTTGAGTAGAGGGTTTATCTGGCCTAGTGTTTCTCCGTGGGGTGCTCCAGTTCTATTTGTAAAGAAGAATGACGGGTCTATGCGTATGTGTATCGACTACAGGCAGTTGAATAAGGTGACAGTTAAGAACAAATATCCAATGCCGCGTATTAATGACTTGTTCGACCAGCTACAGGGTGCAGCCATGTTTTCTAAGATAGATTTGAGGTCCGGTTATCACCAGCTGAGGATTAGGGCTGAGGACATCCCTAAGACTGCATTTAGGACTCGATACGGCCATTATGAGTTCCTAGTAATGTCTTTTGGGTTGACTAATGCCCCAGCAACATTTATGGAGTTGATGAACCGTGTGTACAGTGCCTACTTGGATTCGTTCGTGATTGTGTTCATCGATGACATTCTGATTTATTTGAGGGGTAGAGAGGAGCACGAGCAGCATCTTAGATTGGTACTTCAGGCCTTGAGAGACTATCAGTTGTATGCCAAATTCACTAAGTGTGAGTTTTGGCTTGAGTCTGTGGCATTCTTGGGATACGTGGTGTCCAAGGATGGGATTATGGTAGATCTGGCGAAGATTGCAGCAGTTCGTGATTGGGCTAGGCCTACTTCTCCTACCGAGGTCCGCAGCTTCATCGGGTTAGCAGGTTATTATAGATGGTTTATGAAGGGATTTTCTTCGATAAAAACACCGTTGACTAGATTGACTCAGAAGAATGTCCATTTCCAGTGGTCAGATGAGTGTGAGGCGAGCTTTCTGAAGCTCAAGGCCTTATATACTTCAACTCCGATTCTTACTCTTCCGATCGAGGGTCAGGGTTTCACCATATATTGTGATGCATCAAGTATTGGTTTGGGTTGTGTGTTGATGCAGCAGGGACAGGTTATTGCATATGCTTCCAGACAGTTGAAGGTTCACTAGAGAAACTACCCCACATATGACTTGGAGTTACTGAAGGACTATGACATTTCTATTCTCTATCATCCGGGCAAGGCAAATGTGGTAGCGGATGCCTTGATCCAGAAGGCGGTGAGTATGGGTAGCTTGGCTTTCTTAGCTACGGAGGAGCGACCTTTAGCTTGGGACATCCAGTCTTTGGCTAATAGGTTGGTTTGACTTGACATTTATGAGTTGGGCCGTATTCTTGCTTGTGTTGAGGCTAGGTCTTCCTTGTTGGAGCATATTCGAGCACAACAGTTTGATGATGCGAGATTGAGTATCATTTGTGACAAGGTTTTGAGTGGTGAGGCTAGGAAGGCAACTTTAGATTCATAGGGTGTTCTGAGGATCGAGGGTCGTATTTGCGTTCCTAGAGTTGGTGACCTGGTCAGATTGATATTGGAAGAGGCTCACTGCTCTAGATATTCCATTCATCCTGGTGTAGCTAAGATGTATCGTGACTTGAGGCAGCACTACTGGTGGTGTGGGATAAGAGGGATATTTTGGCTTTCGTATCCAGGTGCTTGAATTGTCAGCAGGTGAAGTTCGAGCACCAGAGGCCAGGTGGTTTATCACAGAGGCTACCCATAGTGGAAATGGGAGCGTATATTCATGGACTTTGTAGTCGGACTGCCACGTACCTTGCAGAGATTTGATGCTATTTGGGTTATCGTGGATAGGTTCACGAAGTCTGCTCACTTTTTGCCAGTTCAGACTTCTAACAGTTCCGAGAGGTTGGCCCAGATCAATATTCGAGAGATTGTCCATTTGCATGGGGTGCTAGTTTCTATCATTTCCGACCGAGGTACTCAGTTCACTTCACACTTTTGGCAGTCTATTCAGAGAGAGTTAGGTACTAGAGTTGAGCTTAGCACTGCTTTTCATCCGCAGACAGACGGCCAGTCAGAGCGTACCATTCAGGTTCTGGAGGATATGTTGCAAGCCTGTGTTATTGATTTTGGGGGTTAGTGGGA
Organism: Jaltomata sinuosa; assembly: GCA_003996215.1. Lineage (NCBI taxonomy): Eukaryota > Viridiplantae > Streptophyta > Magnoliopsida > Solanales > Solanaceae > Jaltomata > Jaltomata sinuosa. The sequence continues at coordinate 256,116 of QJPP01000219.1, read as the reverse complement.
CCAGTGTTTGGCCTTGGCAGAGTTTGCATATAATAATAGTTACCATTCCAGCATCCAGATGGCTCCGTTCAAGGCTTTGTATGGTAGGCAGTGCAGATCTCCGGTGGGTTAGTTTGATGCTTTCGAGGTTAAGCCATGGGGTACTGATTTGCTTCGTGATTTTATGGATAGAGTTCGGGTTATTCAGGAGAGGCTTCGTACTTCCCAGAGTAGGCAGAAGAGTTATGCTAACCAGAGAGTTCTAGATCTCAAGTTTATGGCTGGTGACAGTGTGTTCCTTCGAGTATCGCCCATGAAGGGCGTGATGTCGTTCGGGAAGAAGGGTAAGCTCAGTCCTTGATTCATTGGTCCATTTGAGATCATTCGCCGTATTGGAGAGGTTGCTTATGAGTTGGCCTTGCCTCCTGCTCTTCCTAGTGTTCATCCAGTGTTTCATGTTTCCATGTTGCGGCGGTACACTTCGAATGAGTCTCATGTACTTCAGTGGGAGTCGGTTCAGTTGGATGAGTCCTTAGCCTTTGAGGAGGAGCCTCTTGCTATTTCGGACCGGCAGGTTAGGAGGTTGAGGTCCAAGGAGATTTCGTCGGTTAAGGTTCAGTGGCGGCATCGTCCTGTCGATGAGTCTACTTGGGAGATCGCGACCGACATGCGGACCCATTATCCTCGTCTTTTAGAGTCTTCAGGTACTATCCTTACTCTAACTTTCGCAGACAAAAGTTTTTTTAGTAGTGGATGTTGTAATGACCCTCCAAGTCATTCTCTATTTTTCCGTGCCTTTTTTGCATTTCGAGCTTTCCCTCAACGGCTCCAGGTCATTTATGACTTGCCGGGACTTACGGTTTGGTGCCCGGGCCGTTCGTTGGGTCGTTATGACCATTTCCCTGTTTTAGATTTTAAAGTTGGTAAACCTTTGACTTCGGTCAACTTTCTTGGTTAACACACTCAGAATCAAATTCCGGCAGTTCCTTGGATCCGGAACGGGGATTTTGGTCTAGTAGGACCATTGGTTTGGGTCTGGGTGCTTTCGGTTTGGTTTTGTGTGGCTTGGTGTGTTTTGAAGTCAGTTTGGTTGGTAGGGTTGACTTTGGTCAACATTCGGAGAAGACGATTTCGGATGAAAATTCTGTCAGCGCTGTTAGCTCTGGAATGTCGACTTTGGGCTAAGGGGACCTTTGGTTCGGGTCCCGAGGCTTCCGGGCTCATTTTGGGTTTTGAGTTTCGAGTTGGTTTTGGGCGTGGGGCCCAGTTTTTGTTAACACAATCTCCGTTGGGAGTTTCGTCGATTCCATTGGTCTGGTTTCCTAACCATTGCATTCGCGATAGGTCCATCGCGATCTTGATGTAGCTGGCTTGGACCCGTCTTGGCTTCGTCTTCGCGAACGCGGCTTGGGCCGTCGCGATGGTTGGGCCGGCTCTTCTCCACGAACGCGGGGGTCCTGTCGCGATCGCGATGAAGGACCCCTGGCAGTTATATTAAGTCCCAATTTCATTTTCTTCTCCACAAAACTGAAGAACTCCATTGTTAAGCTCCAAAACTCATTTTCCCAGCTCCCTTGCTTCAGTAGCTTCGTTTGGTGAGTTCCTTCATCACCCCTCTCCTCCTTCCGCTTATTTTATCGTGATTCTTCCGCCAAATCCCTCTTGTGCTATAATCTTAGAGTTGGGGTGATTTTTGTTGAGAGCTGATCTTTTAGGACTGCATGCTCGTAAATTCGTCCAACTCATCTCCGTGATGTGTTCTTATTGTCGAGGTTGGTTTCCATTCTTAGATTCCGGACATTTCCGCCTTAAATTTCGTGAATTAATAGCACTTCGGGGCTGTTTTGGTCCCCAAAATGAGCTCCGCTCGCGCCCAAATTTTGGATATGGGTTCCTTAACCCACCTCAAATACAATTGTGAAATTTGTTTTCTGTTTCATCGCGCGGTCCCTGAGGGTCATTTTTCTGACCCGATTTTCAGGCCGGTTTTCCGTATATCAATATGGGTGTCATTCTTCTCGTCTTGACACCTGGGTTATGTTCTTGATAGCGTGGCAGCTATCTAAGGCCATTCGGAAGGGGAAGGTACACGAGTGACGGTTTCGTGCTTGCAGTTCGGCCCGAGGTAGGTTACGATTTACTTTCCAGATTGAGTTAGTTAGGTTATATATGTTTATATGTTACTGGAACACTATGTTGGATTTTAGATATACTTTAGGCTTTAATCCTGTTTATCATGATTTATTTGCCATTTCGGGTTTTTAGTCTAGGATTGCATGTTATCCTTAGCCTAGGAGCTTGTTTCTTCTGTGTGACTAGTCTAAGATCCTTAGCATGATTTTAGGAGGCTTTAGAGGTAGTATAGATCTTGCCCATTGTTTTACGCCTTTATTTTCCCGCTTTACCGCCTTATTTTATAATTGTGTGTAACTGTGGGCCCGAGGCCATGGCTAGGATTTGGATGGATTCCAGGTCAGTTCTCTTGTTTTGAAGGGTACTTTTGCCCTGTTTGATCTGATGGTGTGATTACTCCTCTGTTTGTGAACATTCATACTCATATCGCATGGCATATCATTGGTACAACACAGAAAGGATTTTCAAAGGCTTTTGGGTTTGAAAAGAGGTTTTTCTACTGTTGTGATGAATTTTGGATTAAATCGAGCTACTTTGAGTATCACCTTGGTTTTTGAGAAGGAAAGAGGGACTATTATTTTCTGTATATAAACTTATGGTCCGATGCAGTATTCCGGACCCCCGATGCGTTATTCCGAATATTTTACTTTCTCTTTATATACTTATCAGTCCGATGCGGTATTCCAACCCCCCGATGCATTATTCTGGGTATTTATTCATTTCATACATATATATGCATAGTCCGATGAGGTATTTCGGGAGCCCGATGTGGTATTATGGGTTTATAATATATTGCATACATAAATGCATCATCGTGCATCGCATTGCATTTGCCTTGGCACGTGGATTGACTCTGGTGTGGGTTGTTGTTGTTTTCGTTTATCTTTTGATTTATCGGCTTGTCTTCGGTTTTATAACTAGATTTAGGTGGATCCCTGTATAGTTAGCTGCTTTCCTGTAACCTATATTTATATATTATCTTTCTGCGCTCGGTCGGCCTATAATGCCTACTGAGTACCCGTTGTTTTGGTACTCATACTACACTCTGCATCTCTTTTTCTGATTCAGCACCTAGTACGAGCCACCCTCGGTGATCTCCTGTCGTTCGAGGCCCGTTGCTGTTCGGATCGCGGTGAGCTTCCAATGCTTTTGGAGACTTTACTTGCTTTCCATCTTGTATATCTTGTCTATATTTTGTATTCTAGATAGACAGAGGTTGTTGTATAGCTACCCCTTGCTTTAGTCGCTCTTGTACTAGTGACACCAGGTAAGGTTGGTGTTCGGGTCGTTTTGTCTTTCGGTCACTTTAGGGCCATCTTTTGTATATTTTGTACGCTGGTATGTATATATGCTTTTGGCCCTATCCCTTGTTTATATCTTCCGCTTCTCTTTAGTTAAATTATTATTTACTGCTTTTCGCACGTTGGGGTTAGGCTTGTCTACTAGAGGGTTATGTAGATGCCATCATGGCTCGATTTTCGATCGTGACAGAATTAATGTAGACTCCTAAAATATGTGTGTATATGAACAGTATGAAATAAATAGGAGTAAGAAGAGATCTAAAAGAAAACTAAACTCTAAACTAGTATATTAAAATTTAACCAAAAAAGAAATTTAAAAGAAAAACGTAGTTTATTGAGAGAAAAAAACTACTATGAACATCTAATGTTGCACTTTTTCATAATTTAATATTTATATTATTTTATTTAAATAAATTCACTAAAATATGTATTATGTCAAAACATTGTAAATAATTTATGGAAGAAAAATAATAATCTTTTATATTTAGGTAATTCTTTCTTGGAGAAAAAAGTTTAGACTTCTATAAATTGAGTATTATTCTTTTTTACAATACAATAGTATTCTCAATGTAGTCCTCAAACGATGTCTTGTTTAGGAGGAGACTATTCTCCCAATAATTTTTTTTTAATATCAGTCATATGTAGGTCAATTGACCAAATCAATTTAAAAATTATGAGTTCTTTTAATATAATTTCTCTTGTTATCATCGTTCAACGTTACTTTGTTAGCTTCTGCACAATGCCTTGTTGTTTCGGTCTCAACAACATGCTCATAATTTAATTCAATCGTATTCTAATGGTACATCAAGTGTTTGGACTCACTAGATGACGTTGTACCAGTGAACATCATATTATTATTTTTGAGATTCAAAAGAGTCTGGAAAAAAAAGAGGAGGTGAACAAGAGACCATTGTGTAGCTCTAACCATATTCACTTTACATTATTAATTTATTGTCAAATTTGTAGGGTTAGGTTATGCAATATGTAAGAAAATAGAAATTATTTTTTCATCTATGATATATTTCTTTTTCTTTTTTTGTTATTGGTGTGTAATTCTATAGATTGATATTATTTATAACCATATATTGATTATTGTGTAATTCTTATATATATATATATATATATATATATATATATATATATATATATATATATATAATATTCAAAGTACGCAATTTCATTAATTATTTATCGTCAGTATTATCAATTGAATTAAAATATTTTCAAAGTACACTTTTACGTTCATCTTAGAGTAAGACTGAATTTTTATCTTAAAGAAAAATATACATCAAATTAATGAGGGACATATCTTTAAGTATACTTTTTTATCTTAAAAATTTTGTGTTTTCTTTAAGTTTTGTACTTAATAATATAATGTATACATAATAATTTATTCTCTCTTATATAAATTTATTATTAATTAACTTGCAACTCTAAATTATTATGTTTAATCTATTAAAAAAAGGCCTTAAATTTTATTTTTTATTGTTGAAATCAAAGAATAAAATATTATATTTTGTTTAAAGTCAATTATTATCTTTTAATAATTTATTCTTATTTTATATATTTTATAGTCATTGATTGTTTGACGTGATGTACACGTGTAACGCATGTACACTAAATTAGTTACTATAAATCACAAGAATTAACAACTTAAAATCTTTTGATATATTTAAAAATTACGTAGAAAATACTATAAATCACAATAATTAACAACTTAAAATATTTAAAAGACATATATTTTTTTATCGACTATCGAAATTCTATCAGGGCCACATATATTGAGACAGAGGGAGTAACATATATTATTTAAAAATTACGTCAATGGTACTATAAACCACAATAATTAACAACTTAAAGTATATAAAACTCATATAAAAACTTGGTTGACTCTCCAAATTTCATCTGGGTTACATAAATTGGATATATATTATTTGAAAATAACATAAAAGTACTATAAATCACAATAATTAACAATTTAAAATATTTTTAAAAATATATAAAAAAGTTGGTTGACTCTCCAAATTTTATTTGTGTCACATAAATTAAAGGGAAAGCTACACAAAATGGACCCAATTGTGAAATTATTTATCCAAAATAGACCCAACTCAAAGTATTTACCCTTAATAGACTTTCAATCCAATGTAATTACCCTAGAGCCCTCCACCTCAATTACATGTTATTCTCCTTCTTTTTTTTCTCTTACTTTGACTTAACATTTAATATTTTATCCTTTTGTCTATTAATTTATCCTTTTGCATTTATTGATTTGTACTTTTGCATTTATTGATTTATCTTTTTTTCTCATTTATTCTCTTTATTTTTTTATCTCCTTATATTCTTTACTTAAGCTATTATTTGATAATATTATTATTATTTATTTTCTTATTTTTATTTTATTTTATTTTCTTTTCTTTTTGTCCATTTTTTACTTAATTTTATTTACTTTTTTGTTAGTTTATCTTCTCTTTTATCCTTTTTATCTTTTTTTTTTGTTTCAAGGAGAAAAAAATTAGATTAAAAGAATAAATAATTAAAAAAAATTAAAGTTACTAGTTTATTTATTAAAATCTAAAATAATAGAAAATTTGCTATTATAATTATTTTCTCTTTTTATATTTTTTCTGTTTTAAAAAAATAAAAATAAAAATATGAACTAACTATTTTTATATTAATAAAAATATAACTAGATAACAATAAGAAATAATTAAGAAACATACTAAAGTCCACTAGTTTATTCATTAAAACTAAATTAATGAAAATAATTTTTTATTTTCTTTTTACTTTTGTAAATAAAAATAAAACTTGCATTTGAAATATGACTCTATTTTTGTAATTAGTTTTACAAGAATTACTCGTAATTTGCTAAAACTGATATATAAATTAAAATATCAAAATTAAGCATAAATTTTGTGATACTCTGTCAGTATATGATATGTACCACGTGGGTTTCATAGAGGACTGGAAAATGCGGAAGTTGGTTGTCCCGACCCGATTTCTCAGGTCATAATGGCACCTACAACCCCCCCCCCCCAGTAGGTGAACCAATTCCCGTAGCCTGGAACAGTTAGTAATGGGCTACTACCTAACCGATACGCACAATAAGCAGAAATAAGAGAAAGCAGAATGTAAAGATAAGGACAAAGCAGAAGCAACAACCTGAATATATACATAATGAAACTACACCACCCCAAGACTTGGTATCGATAGTACAAAAGCTTCTAATAGAATACAAGTGCTAAAAGTAACAAAAGATAAGTACAACTGTCTTTGAATATACAAAGAGTAACAGTACAAAAGATAAGATGTGGTCAAGCCCCGGTCGTCAGGCGCTCACCCTAGTCTCGAAGATCCAAAAGTTGCAAGAGTCTCCAACTCAATCAATGACGAAAGCTCAACTAATATCTACACCAAAAAGATGCAGAAGTGTAGTATGAGCACCAATTGCTAAGCAACGGGTACCCAGTAGGCATCATCAGCCGACTGAGCGCATATAAGATATAAAAATAGTAATATAGCAGATAGCAAGAAAACAATCACCGAAACAATAGAGAAGGCACAAGGAACTAGCACGGAGAATAGTCAACCAAGAGTTATAAGCATACAATGCTAGTACAATAGATATACAATCACAGAAACACAGATGAAAGAAAGAAGAACGCACCTGGAATCCTTGCAACAATAGTATAAGGAGGAGAGAGTTTAGAAACATGGTTGTATACCGGTAACCTCAAATAAAAGGGAAAGAAGGAAAGCAGTTTAACCAACTCAATATAGGATCAACATACATAAGGAAATCATATTACAAATTCAAATTCAAGAAGCAAAGACGGAGATCAACCTCACAAGTACAAACCTAAGATGGAATAACTAAGCCACAAGAACCAAGAGTTACCACTCAAAATCATGCTAAAGAATAGAACCAGGAACCCACAATCCGCTCAGAAGATCACTCAATAGTGCCTCAATAATATAGGACTCACTATCCCCTTACTACTCAAAGTCCAATAATTAGAACAACCGCTAATCCACCAAGAACCGGAAGCCAAAACAAGCTTTATAAAGAGACATGAGTAAATACAATCTACCTACAATCCCAACGGCCACCCATACAACTGAGGAACACAATCAAGTGAAAACAAACCCTTCGGCTGCCCATACAACCAGAGCGTACACTGAACACACAGCAAACAAGGGTGGAATTTGAGTGAAATATACATGATGATGTGATATGATAAATCTGTAACCAAGTGTGATCGCAGTGCCGTATGTAACCCCCTCTAGTGTCCCAAAGGACCAATAGAGGCAGGATCCATGGAAAGAATTCTCTCGAGTACCTCTACTCTGTCGTACACCTCTACCTCCAATCACCGTCGGCCCATTGCACTTGGTCCAGAATGGTAGGCTCTATGGAGGTCTACTCGTAGACCACATACTAAAACGAAACTTAATATATCTCAACAGTCGAGATCTTGTAGTACGTGCTCATATTCAATTCGAGTCTAAATCAGTAGTAATCACAATAACCCCCATCAAGGGTGCCCGGAGCGTATCCGGGTCTAAAGTAGTAGTAATATCTCAATAACCCTCATCGAGGGTGCCCGTAGCATATTCGGGTCTAAAACAGAAATCAGGTATCAAAATTCCTAAACAGGGTGCCCAGCTCATATCCGAGTCTAAAACTGTAGAAAATAATATCTAGTGCTATGGCCTGATCGAGCCTAGTATCAGAATGAAGACCAGTAATCAAATCATCATAATATCCCCTCTACTCCGAGAGGTTTCATAAAAGTCAGTTCAAAAGACCTTTCAAAGTCATGTACCAAAAACTGGCCCTCAAGGCTATGCAAAGTTTAGAAAATCAATTATAGTAGGCCCGAAGCCAAATCAGTAGTAAAACATGCAGGGAAACCCTTTTCATGTATGATATGCTCGCAAACAATAGAGTAGCCCAAAATGGCTCACAAATATTTCCTATCGGCCCTGCACAGGCTCAACAACTCTACAGTAGTCATAACCAGCCTAGAAGGATATCTCTATGTCCGGAACTCACGGACATTCCCAAATAACCCACCATCTATGTTCCAGAGTCAATACAAGGCCACACAGGACCACAAGAGTAATAAACAATACTGATACAAATATTATAATCAACGTATGAAATAAACGAACAAAAAAGGTGGACAAGGTCTGGGGTACCAACGTATAACAACCCACCCAAGGTTGCCAATTAATGCAGTTATAGCCTATACACGCAGAGTCTGGGTAGGGAAAGCCATAACCTACCTGTCATCTGATGACTAGCTGCGGGAACAATGTTGTCCAGGCTCGAACTGCTTCGGAAAGCTCTAATTCACAAAAACACTATCGACACAATAATCTACACATTAATACGAGACTAACGATACCCATAATGCTATAAATATAACCGGGTTGAAATTCAGGTCACAAATGGACCCTTGGGCCTCGTAACCCAAAACTGGAAAAGAAAAATACCCATGAGTTCCTTACCATCCCAGGAGCACATGCTCAAAATTTGAGCAGAAACGGACAGTAATTGGGGCATGAAAACAACCCACCAAGTAAGGATTTAAGGATGGAAAATTCAAGAAATAAATCCAGAATTTAATCAAAAGATACTTACCATAACGAGAAGACAAGCTAAGAAGGTGAAAAACTCTTAATCCACGATCATGCAAAGCTTAAGAGGAAAGTTACTACAAGTAATTCCAAGCTTTAAGAATCAACAAAAATGGTGGTAGCAAGAATGGAGAAGAAACAAATTTTGGAGAAGAAGAACTTACCCAACAACGAGGAAACAAGATTTCTAACAATTTGATGGATTCTCCAAGCTTTAGGACTGATGGGAGCAATTTGGTAGAGAGGATTTTCAGTTTGGAGTTGGAAGGAAACAAGAATTTGAGCTGAAAACTCGAAGGAGGAAAGATTTATAGGGGTTGGACGCAGGTCGGCGCCATTGGCGCTAAGGGAGCGCAATCGCGCTGAACGAAGGACTGCAGACCAGCGCAATCGTGCTATTATAGCGCGATCTCGCTGAAGGGAAAAATCACAGGTCAGCACCGTTGGTGCTGCCCGGGCGCTATTGGCGCTGAAGAAAATCACAAGTCAGAACCGTTGGCGCTGAATAATTTCTGCTGCAGAAAACCAGCAACAACCAAAACTTCTACGGGGAGTTCCGGGCACAATCGGAACCCGATACTCACAAACCAAATATGCTATTAGAGTGGAACGATAAAACTTCCATACGAGGTCATCGCAGAGGAATGTTGACCCAAGCCAACACTAACTAACGCCAACCAAACACCTGAAATGAGCCCGGATCACCCGGGACCCGAACCAACAAACTACCTAACACAAACCCAATATTTCGGAGCTAACAACGCTTACGGAATTTCCATCCGAGGTCGTCTTCTCTGAATGTTGACCAAAGTCAACCAAACATGCCCATATAGCCTGAAAACACAGAATGAGAGAGAATTCCAAGCTGAAAAGCTCCCAGATCCTGACCAAAGGTCTCATTAGAACAAAGTCCATGCTCCGGAGCTAACGGAACTGTCGGAATTCGATTCCGAGCACGTTCACTAGAGTTGTCAATAAGGGATGGCCCAGCCCATCCAGGCTAGCCCCGGGCTTTGAAATTTGACGGGCCAGGCCGGGCTGGTCCATTAAAATGATGGGCTCGAAAACACCAAACCCAACGCATCACTTTGTGGGTTGCGGGCCTCGACGGGCCAACCTATTTTTTTAAATAATATTATTTTTATTATTTTTTAAATTTATATTTAATTTTTAATTATTAATAACATAAATATATACAAGACAGTATTACATAATGTTACTACTTGCTAATTAAGTTCAAGTTCACAAAAAAATAATCATAATAATCTGTGAAACTACATACCTTTTGACATGATATTATTTGAATATTACATATTTTATAAACATAATTAATATTTAAATATTTATGATGGTTTAAGTAGACTTTGAGTTTGGACTCATCTCGTTCTTTTTAGTACTCTATTTTATTTTTATTTTTTAATTATTTTTATTTAGCCCACAGGCCGGCCCAACCCATATTGCTCAAGCCCTACGGGCCAGCGGGCTTATCCGGGCCGGGCTAAAAAGCCCTATTCTTAAATGGGCTGCAAAAATCTTAGCCAAACCTTATCAAATTACAGGTTGGGTCGGGCCGGGCCAGCCCAACGAGCCTAGCCCATATTGACGGCTCTAACATTCACCAAGAATGTTGACTGAAGTCAACGATTTCAAAAGTCTAAAGCTCTAAAACAAGGAACGGCCAAAAGACCAAACAAACGGCCCAGGCACCAAACTACTGGTCTCAGCAAGCCATAAATAACTTGGGGTCGCTACAGACAAGTTCTAACGGTACAAGAAAGGCAAAAATGCGTAAAGGACCAGAAGGGTCATTACATCATCCACTACTAAAAAGACTTTCGTCCTCGAAAGTTAGGAAAGAAGGAAACACTAGAGATCTAAGAACAACGAATATGAAACCCACACTACTCTCTCGGACAACCCGGGTAGCCTCCACGACTGGATGGCACCCAACAGAATGAAACCAAAGAAAACAACTAAGCCTAAACTCCTTACTAGCCAAGCTCGATTCCAAACTTAAACTCCAAAACTCCAAGGGTCTGCCAACCCAAACTGAACCTCGAGAATCTCAACCAAAAAGCACCGATACAACACCAAAACCAGAGAAGCAAGGTGACCAATACACAGAACTCGAATCTTAAAGACCATAACCAAGTTTACCAAAAACGACAACAACCAAAACTCTAACTCATGAACCCGCTGAATCCGTAAAACCCTTTTATTATTAACTGAACCCTTTTGCACCAGAAGCTGCATACAAGTCGAACACTCAAACCACCCTCGAAGCATCAACTGATACATCGGAGATCCATAGTTCTCGCTTATACTTTACCACGAATGAAGTCACCCTTTTTGCTCATATTCAACCGAAGCTAAGCTATAACTTACTAGCCTTGCAATCCAAGATGACAACCCATAGCGTATCCTTGAAAACTGGAGTTACTTATGCCGACTAACCATCAACCAATGAACGAACACTTTTGCTAACATCAATCTCGATAACTGAACCTAACTGAATAGCCTATCTGAACCCGACTGAAGTTTGCACACAAGGGTTAGGAATTGCATGTACGGCCACCCTGTGTTGACAGAGAAACTTCCAAACTATAGAATGAACCTAACCTCGTTGAACTGTACTAAGTATAAATCAACTGAAAATGAATGCACCAAGGAAACCTACCCAACAAACCCAAACCAAAACCAAGATCCTGCAAGAAGTAGGGTAAGCCTACCATGAAGTCCGAAATCACAAGCTAAGCTCCAAACTCTAAGAATACTCAAACACCACCCAGATTTAAATTCGCCTTACAACTCTCACCTCAAGAAGAAGTCCACCATGCCACGAATATCAAGTCAAAACATCCCGAAGGCAGAGGAAAAGGTGCATGGGGTTCAAGGTTGCCATCTAGCCATAGAAATCCTTGCATAGACCTTCAACTCATCCCTTTGGCTCAAATCAACCCCTCTACTGTATCAACACACAAACCAACCATCTTGAAGCATACAACATACCAAACTTCTAGTCCATACTAGCTGAGTCTAACCAACACTGAACCCCACATAAAAGACAACCCTGGAAGAATTAACTAAACAAGCTTTCAAACTCTCAGCAAACGAATGGTTACCACCAGTCTCTAAGTCTCATTAAAACTACAGAATAGCCACAACACACAAACCAACCCAGAATGGTTAGTAATGGGTTACTACCTAACTGATATGCACAATAAGCAGAAATAAGTGAAAGCAAAATATAGAGATAAGGACAAAGCGGAAGCAATAACCTGAATAGATACATAATGAAACTACACCACCCCAAGACTTGGTATTGACAGTATAGAAGCTTTTAATAGAATACAAGTGCTAAAAGTAACAAAAGATAGGTACAATTATCTCCGAATATACAAAGAGTAACAGTATAAAAGATGAGATATAGTCAAGCCCCGGTCATCAGGTGCTCACCCTAGTCTCGAAGATCCAAAAGCTGCACGAGTCTCCAACTCAATCAACGATGAAAGCTCAACTAATATCTCCACCAAAAAGATGCAGAAGTGTAGTATGAGCACCAATTGATAAGCAACGGGTATCCAGTAGGCATCATCGGCGACTGAGCGCATATAAGATAAAAAATAGTAATATACCAGATAGCAAGTAAACAGTCACTGAAACAATAGAGAAGGAACAAGGAACTAGCACGGAGAATAGTCAACCAAGAGTTACAAGCATACAATGCTAGTACAATAGATATACAATCATAGAAACACAAATGAAAGAAAGAAGAAGGCACATGGAATCCTTGCAACAATAGTATAAGGAGGAGAGAGTTTAGAAACATGGCGGTATACCGCTAACCTCAAATAAAAGGGAAAGAAGGAAAGTATTTAACCAACTTAAGATAGGATCAACATGTATAAGGAAATCATATTACAAATTCAAATTCAAGAAGCAAAGACGGAGATCAACCTCACAAGTACAAACCTAATATGGAATAACTAAGCCACAAGAACCAAGAGTTACCACTCAAAATCATGCTAAAGAATAGAACCAAGAACCCACAATCCACTCAAAAGATCACTCAATAGGGCCTCAATAATATAGGACTCACTAGCCCCTCAATACTCAAAGTCCAATAATTGAAGCCTCAACAGGCTAACAACCGCTAATCCACCAAGAACCGAAAGCCATAACAAGCTTTATAAAGAGACAGGAGTAAATATAATCTACCTACATTCCCAATGGCCGCCCATGCAATAGAGGAACACAATCAAGTGAAAACAAACCCTTAGGCCGCCCATACAATTGGAGCGTACACTGAACACACAGCAAACAAGGGTGGAATTTGAGTGAAATATGCATGATGATGTGATATGATGAATCTGTAACCAAGTGTGATCGCAGTGCCATATGTCACCTCCTCCGGTGTCCCAAAGGCCCAATAGAGGCAGGATCCATGTAAGGAATTCTCCCGAGTACCTCTACTCCATCGTACACCGATCCCTCTGATCACCGTCGGCCCGTTGCACTTGGTCCTGAATGGTAGGGTCCATGGAGGTCTACTCGTAGACCATATACTAACACAAAACTCAATATATCTCAACAGTCAGGATCTCATTGTACGTGCTCGAATTAGATCCGAGTCTAAATTAATAGTAATCTCAATAACCCCCATCAAGGGTACCCGGAGTGTATCTGGGTCTAAAGCAGTAGTCATGTCTCAATAACCCTCATCGAGGGTGCCCAGAGCGTATTCGGGTCTAAAACAGAAATCAGGTATCAAAATCCCTAAATAGGGTGCCCGACTCGTATCCGAGTCTAAAACCATAGAAAACAATGTCTAGTGCTATGGATCGGCCGAGCCTAGTATCAGAATGAAGACCAATAGTTTAATCATTGTAATATCCCCTCTACTCGTAGAGGTTTCATAAAAGTTAGTTTAAAAGCCCTTTCAAAGTCATATACCAAAAATGGGCCCTCGGGGCCATGCAAAGTTTAGAAAATCAATTATAGTAGGCTCGAATCCAAATCAATTGTAAAACATGCAGGGAAAGCCTTTTCATGTATGATATGCTCACAAATAATAGAGTAGCCCAAAATGGTTCACAAATATTTTCTATCGGCCCTGCACAGGCTCAACAGCTCTACAACAGTCATAACCAGCCTAGAAGGATATCTCTATGTCTATGACTCACGGACATTCCCAAATAACCCACCATCTATGTTCCAGAGTCAATACAAGGTCACACAGGACCACAAGGGTAATATACAATACTGGTACGAATACTACAATCAATGTATGAAATAAACGGACAAAAAAAGTGGACAAGGTCTGGGGTACCAACCTATAACAACCCAACCAAGGATGTTAATTAATGCAGTTATAGCCTATATACGCAGAGTCTGGGTAGGAAAAGCCATAACCTACTTGTCATCTGATGACTAGCTTAGGGAACAGCGTTGTCCAGGCTCGAACTGCTCCGATAATCTCCAATTCTCAAAAACACTATCAACACAATAATCTACACATTAATACGAGACTAACGGTACCTATAATACTATGATCATAACCGGGTCGAAATCCGGGTCACAAACGGGTCTGTGGGTCCCGCAACCCAAAATCAAAAACAAAAAACACACATGTGTTCCTTGCCATCCCAGGAGAACATGCTCAAAATTTGAGCAGAAACGAACATCAATTGGGGCATGAAAACAACCCACCAAGTAAGGATTTAAGGATGGAAAATTCAAGAAATAAATCTGAAATTTAATCAAAAGATACTTACCATAACGAGAAGACAAGATAAGGAGGTGAAAAACTCCAAATCCACGATCATGCATAGCTTAAGAGGCAGTTACTACAAGTAATTCCAAGATTTAAGAATCAACAAAAATGGTGGTAGCAACAATGGAGAAGAAACTAATTTTGGGGAAGAAGAACTTACCCAACAACGAGGAAACAAGATTTCTCAATAATTTGATGGATTTTGCAAGCTTTAGGACTGATAGGAGCAATTTGGTAGAGAGGATTTTCAGTTTGGAGTTAGGGGAAACAAGAATTTGAGCTGAAAACTGGAAGGAGGAAAGATTTATAGGGGCTGGACGCAAATCAGCGCCATTGGCGCTAAAGGAGCGCAATCGCGCTGAAGGAAGGACCACAGACCAGCGCAATTGCATTGTTTTAGCACAATTGTGGTGAAGGGAAAAATCACAAGTCAGCGCTGTTGGCGCTGCCCGGGCGCCGTTGGCGCTAAATAATTTCTACTGCAGAAAACCAGCAACAGCCAAAACTTCTATGGGGTGTTCCGGGCCTAATCAGAACCCGATACTCACAAACCAAATATGCTATTAGAGTGGAAATAACATTACGAACTCAACAGAATTGATGAAACTTCCATACGAGATCATCTCGGAGGAATGTTGACCCAAACCAACACTAACTAACGCCAATCAAACACCCAAATTTAGCCCGGATCACTCGGGACCCAAACCAACCAACTACCTAACACAAACCCGACATTCCAAAGCTAATAACGCTGACGGAATTTCCATCAGAGGCTGTCTTCTCCAAATATTGACCAAAGTCAACCAAACAAGCCCAAGTGGTCTAAAAACACAGAATGAGAGAGAATTCCAAGCTGAAAATCTCCCAAATCCCGACCAAAGGTCCCACTAGACCAAAGTTCATGCTCCAGAGCTAATGGAACTGTCGATATTCGATTCTGAGCACATTCACCAAGAATGTTAAGTGAAGTCAACGATTTCATAAGTCTAAAGCTCTAAAATAAGAAACTATCAAAAAGACTAAACAAATGGCTCGGGCACCGAACTACCATTCCTAGCAAGCCATAAATGACTTGGAGCCGCTACAGACAAGCTCTAACGATACAAGAAAGGCAAAAATGCGTAAATGACCGGAAGGGTCATTACATTAGCCTAAATGATATCATGCCGGTCTATAGATATACTATGATGGTCTCATAAAGGACTGAGAAATGTCCCATTGAAGAACTAAAATATACCTCAATAATACCATGTCAGTATATAGATATATTATAATAGTATCATGAATGATTGAGTAATCTCATCGAAGGACTGAAGCAAACCTCAATAAAAACACTGCTCAATTACTCTTTGATACCATCAGAATATATTATACTTTGATGATACCAAGGAGGAAGAAGCAATCTTTCAATGAAGATAATGTTCAGTTACTCCTTGAAGCCACCAGAGTATATTTATATACTGTAATATACTGTGATGATATCAAAGAGCAAGAAGTATCCTTCAGTGAAAATACTGCTCAGTTACTCTTTGATACCATCAGAGTATATTATACTTTGATGGTATCAAGAAGGAAGAAGCAATTCTTCAATGAAGACACTGCTCAGTTACTCCTTGATACCACCAAAGTATATTCATATACTATGATGGTATCAAAAAGGAAAAAATAATCCTTCAGCGAAAACGCTGCTCAATTACTCTTTGATACCATCAAAGTATAATGTACTATGATGGTATCAAGGAGGAAGAAGAAGTCTTTTAATAAAGACACTGCTCAGTTACTCCTTGATACCTCCAGAATATATTCATATACTGTAATATACTGTGATGGTATCAAAGAGGAAGAAGCAGTCCTTTAGTGAAAACATTGTCCAGTTGCTCTTTGATACCATCAGAGTATATTATACTTTGACGGTATCAAGGAGGAAGAAGCAGTCCTTCAATGAAGACACTGCTCAGTTACTCCTTCATATACTGTGATATACTATGATGGTATCAAAGAGAAAAAAGCAGTCCTTCAGTGAAAACATTGTTCGGTTACTCTTTAATACCATCAGAGTATATTATACTTTGATGGTATCAAGGAGGAAGAAGCAATTTTCAATGAAGATAATATATTGTGATGGTATTATGGAGGACTGAGGAGTGTCTTATTGAATAATTGAAGCAGTCCTCCATGATACCATCATAGTATATCAATATACTGACATGGTATCATAGAGGATTTCTTTAGTCTTTCAATGAGACACTTTTCAGTCCTTCATGATACCATGTCAATATATAAATATATTGTGATGGTATCATGGAGGATTGAAGTAAACATCAGTGAAATCAGAGGGGGAAAAAAAGAAGAATAAAGAAAATGATCAAAAAAGTGAATGAAATTAGATTAAGGAGAAAAATAAAAGAAAAAAGAAATTAAATAAAATTAAGAAAAAACTAAAAAAAAGAAATTGAAAAAAAGAAAAAAAGACAAAATTGAGTATGAAATAAGATTATAGTGAAAGAAATTAAAAAATAATATAATTTGAGGGAAAAAAATGAATGAAAAAGGAGAAAAAAGATAAAGAATAAAGAAAAAAAAGAGAAAAAAGAAAAGGAGAAAAGAAAAAAAGTTAGAGAAATAAAAAATGAAGAAATGTTTACCATATAAGTTATCTTTTTGATCATATATATAAAAAGAATAAGGAAAAAAGCAACAAATCAATAAAATTAGATTATGGAGGAAAAGGGAAAAAAAATAGAAAGGGAACAAGAAATAAATAAATTAAAAAAATAAATAGGAAACAGAAAAATAAAAACACAAAATAAAGAAGTCAAAACTAATTATGAGAAGAAAAGAAAATAAAAAATAACATGATTTGGGAATAAAATAAATGAATCATAAATGAGAAAATAGAAAGAAAAAAAACAAGAAAAGTAGAAAAGAAAGGAAAAAAAGAGAAAAGGAAAAGAACAAAAAGAAAGTTAAATCTTTTCCAAAAATAAAATAAAAAGGCGAAGAAAAAAAGAGAACCAAAAAGAGGTATACGTCAACCCATTTTTTAAAAAAAATATATATGTTATTTTAGGGTAAAAAGGGAGCATAAAAGTAAGGGATAATTTCGTATATGTACAGTAAACTATTCACTTTACAATAAATATAGCCAACTTTATTTTTACATAAAAAATGACCGAAAATTCTCGCTGCGGCAATACCACCACTTCTACATTACAACTTCATATCCAATGATACAACAACACCAAAATTTCATCTCCACTTTCACACTTTCTTTCTCCACCAAAAAATATTTGCAATCTACAATAAAGAAACAGAATTTATCCAACAATCACCAAAACTCATCATAACTTTCACACTTGCTATTCTTATAACAATTATTGTGGCTACCGTAAAAAATTGAAGAGAAAGAATCTTCAACAACTAAAGAAGATAAAAGAAACAAAAACTCTAAATACATAAGGGATAAAGAACCAATAGTCATTCCCTCACAGATCCAAATGTATATATAATGTATAATAATGTATAAAAGTGTATATACACTTCATATACATTATTATACAACATATATACATTGTCGTATGTACATCCCTCACAAATCCAAATGTATATATAATGTATAACAATGTATAAAAGTATATATACACTTCATATACATTATTATACAACATATATATTACCGTACGTATGCTATACAATGTATAAGAATAGTATATATAACGTATAACAATGTATAAAGGTGTATATACACTTCATATACATTGATGCATTGCATATACATTTTTTCGAAACTCAAAAATTCCTCTCAAATAACCATCTTCATCGGTGCGTCATCATTCATCAATTCTATATCATCACCTCACAAACAAGAATGTACCAAAATTTTTACCTTCGCCCTCTATTGAAACATTAGAATGTCTTTTCATTGTATGCATCATGCTTAGATGCTCACAGTAGAGTTTACATGGAGGGATGTTCATGATCAGAAATACTTGATAGCGATAATTTTTATATCCATTGAAACCAGTCACAAGAACCGCCCATTGCTGGCCATCGCTGTCCTTTGCTTCATCATCATCAAAATCTATCAGCGATCTTATCAATGAGTCCCATAAACAGTGGGCCCTACCCTATCCTTCTGTCAATTTTGAGTTCAAAATTACTTCATCTGAGAATTTATATAGTGAATTCATCTCAAATTTATTTTGGGGATCAAAAAAATGAGAAAAAGATACAGAAATAAAGGAAAGACTATCTTTTTCATATTTTTAAGATCTTTTTGCAATTTGATGAAGATGGGGTGATTGAATTAGCTTGGAAATTGACCGTAAAATTAAAGGAGCCCATCAAACAAAATCTCAAAAAAATCAATGGAAAAGAGTGAAAAAACAGAGGAGTAATTAGTGTTTGAAATTTGTGAAGTGGTGAATTTATTATGTATGTGGCAATGTGTTGACATGCATAAGCAGAGAGTGCCACCTATGGAGTTGTGGGTTCAATGGATAAGGAGAAAAGTGCACTTCGGCAGTAATTATTAAGGTCGAATGGCTATTTTCTGTAGTAATTAAGGGATAATTAATAAGTGGGCTATTTTTTGTGTAAAAGATTTAACCCAATGGATATTTTGTCTAATTTTTTCTAAAAGTAATGGGTCATTTAAGGGTAAATAATTTTTTTTGGGGGGTACAATTGTTCTTTTTCCTAAATTAAAATAGAGAAAGTAATATATTGGGCCCATACTAGCAAGGACGCCTATATCTAGTATATTGTTATATGATATATCATGCGCCAAATTTAATTAATTAATTGGTATATTATAAAATAAAATATTAAATATGGTAAAATATTATAAAGATGGTACAACTTAACTTACAAAATTATTTTTGGTATTCATAAAATAGATCTTTCCAAATATTCTGTTATGTGAATTTTTCTAACAATCTTTTTGTTAGAATACTTTAAAAATAAATTATAACAACATAATATTCTTGATTTTATATTAATCAACTCTTGTAATTTTTCCATATAATTTTTTATCCATACACACTTGTTCCCTTCATTGAAATTTTACAATTACAATCGGTTAAAGCTGAAAGTAAAGATTCAGCTACTCGTCGACTGCAATTCTCTGAAGCAGGAACCTCCACACAAACAACTTCTACGACTGTGGAGATAGTTCAAGGAAATCGAAGTGCTAGTATGGAGTTTCAAAGGGAGTTCTTGACCAGTTGGAAAAAATGTTAGCTAACTTTTGGTGAGGCGGTGATGAAGACAAAAGAAAGCTTCACTGGATATTTTTTGATACTATGTGCCTACCTATTCAGGTTCGATCCAAAACTTGAGATAATGGGTGTAAACCGAAAAAGGATTCATACAGCTCAATCGATGGGACTTGCTTTCCTTCCTAAAGGAAGTTAGCCGGAGCCGGTAGAAATGACTCGTGGCAACCTTCCGGCCGCCCAACGACCTATAACGCTAGTCACTACTCCCACTGGGGCTAGGAAGTAAGCCCCACAACCCAAAGCGGCGAAGAACAAATAGAATTTGCTACAAAAAAGTGAAACAAAAAGCAGTAATTAGACTCTTCGCCTGGTTTTATGCTCATTAAAATAAACTTCAAAGGAGAGCCCAGCCCCTGGTTCAATCGATAGATAGGCCGAAAATATATTTCTGGACAAATGAACAGACCTTTCCTTTTGCCAACAAACCGGAAACCTTTGAACTACGTTCCTCCGGTGAGAAAGGATGGAAATATTACTGTCATAATTTAGGAGACTTACTTCAAATCACAGGAGGAACAATGGAAAACAACGCTTATTGGATATGTACTTGGTGACAGGCCTTATGAGAAGCAGCTTGATAGTTATGTCACTCGTGTGTGGAACTTTGTGTCTAAACCATTGATATTGATGCATGATGATGGCTATTATCTGTTCAAGTTCAAATCCCTGGAGGATAAAGATCAGGTGCTCCAATCAGGTCCGTATTACTTCAACAATAAGCCTTTAATCCTTAAGGAATGGGAGTTAGATTTTACGTTTGATGTAGAGATCTTGAGTATTATTCCCATTTGGGTGAAATTTCCTGGGCTTCCAGTTGGATATTGGTCTATTGAAGTACTGAGCAAGGTGGATAGTGCAATTGGGAAACCATTACACATTGATAAATTTACTGCAAACTCAGAGAGAATTTCTTACGCTCGCGTTCTTATAGAAGTTATATCTCTCAACCTCTTCCTGATATGATAACTGTTGAAACTCCATCTGGTCCTTGGGATCAACCTGTTACCTATGATTGGTGCCAAAGTTTTATAATAACTGCATTATGTATGGGCATGAGGATCATGAGTGATGGTATCAAACAAAGGAGAATGAGATTCCTGCAGCAATGCTGGAGACACAGGATAAGGGGTTTGAACATGTAAAGAGGAGGAACAGGAATAGGAGGAAGAGACCAGTCAAGCAAGCTTGGGTCTTCAAACCCATACTTGTTCTCCCTCCTGCAGTTGTGCAGGTTCCTCAGGTAGATGCACCAATGGAGAATGTGGTGCAATATCAGGTCCCTACACCTCAGGTGGAGATATTGAATGTTATTGAGAGGCAAACCATACCCCCGCTACCAGTAAGGATCAGACTACCAGTCTACCTGGGAAGCGAGTGATGAATGATTTTGGTGGCCTGGGTCAGATGGATATTAGAGGTTCCACTAGCAGTTCCTCTTCCACCTGGTATAATCCTCCATGATCTTCTCTACCTGGAATATTAGGGGCCTAAACCAGGCCCACAAGCAAAAAGAGTTAAAGCTCTTTCTTGCTAAGAATAAGATAAATGTTTTTGGTTGTGTTAAAACTAAAGTAAAGGAAACAAAAGTTAAGCAGGTGTTGAGAAAAGTTGTTGTTGGTTGGAATGTAACTTGCAATTACTCTTCTAATGCAATAAATGGTAAAATTTGTCTCATGTGGAGGGATTCTATTAAGATCACTATTCTACTTGTGATTGATCAGTTTATCCATTGTTTAGCTGAAGATCAAGGCTCCCACTTTACTGCTTATTTCACAGTGGTTTATGCTAGAAATGAGATTAGCCAGAGGGAACTATTATGGACAGACCTCATGAATATCTATGTACAGTCTTATTTACCATGGATGACGTGTGGTGATTTCAACAATGTCTTGAGATCAAAAGATAGGATAGGATCTCCAGTGTCTCTTACTGAAATTCAGGGATTTCAAGGTATGATTGATGTTATGTAGCTCACACCTTTGAGATCAAAAGGGTGGCATTTCATTTGGTGCAATAAATAGATGGGGCGTCATAGGGTATATAGTAAGATTGATTGGGCTTTGGGAAACTATGAATGGATCCAGAGATTTGGGCATGTAGAAGCTGAATTCTTGAACCCCTCAGTATCTGATCATTCTCCAGTACTTATCTCTGTGTGTGCTTACACTAATCTGCATCCAAAGACTTTCAGACTATTTACAAATATGATGACACATCCTGATTTTAAAGTTACTCTTCAACAGGTCTGGACACTAGGTGGTGTTGCTTTTAGTATGGAGGTTATCCGGAGGAAGTTGAAATTGTTCAGAGGTGCACTAAAGGATATCAATTCTTATATGGCATCCTACTCTCAGAAACTGCATTTGGTCAGGGGGCATCTTGATTTTGTGCAGCATAATCTACAAAGTAATCCCACTTGTCAATCCCTTATTGATCAAGAGAAGCATATTTTGGGGGACATAGAGAAATAGAGTAGTGTTAAGGAAAAAGTTCTCCAACAGAAGGCCCGAGCCACATGGATTGAGTGTGGTGACTCAAATTCCAAATATTTCCATGCCTAATGGAAGCTCAGGACCACTCAAAATGCAGTTACTTTCATTTACACTGAGTCAGGTATAAGACTTACTTACCCTTTGCTGATTGAAAATGAGTTTATTGCTGTTTTTTCTAGTCTAATGGGGATAGAGCTAGTGCATTGCCTTGCCTTAATACTACTGTTGTTAAGTCTGGTACCTGCATAACAGTAGCACAATAGAGGTCACTTATTCAGCAGGTTACTATTGAGGAAATTGTGGAGTCTGTTCATGCTATGCCAAAAGACAAAGCACATGGTGTAGATGGGTTCCCTATTGAGTTTTTTTACTCAGAATTTGGATATTGTTAATCCTGATATTATTCCTGTTGTCCAAGGATTTTTCTCTAGTGGTGTGCTGCCACCTTGTATCGACACAACTGCTATCACACTTGTGCCTAAAATATCTTCCCCTTCACAGGTCAAAGATTATAGACCCATAGCTTGCTATTCAACCCTTTATAAAATCATCTCTAAAGTCCTAACTAGAAGACTAAAAACTGTGATCTCTTATCTGGTTGGTGATGATCAATCTGCTTTCATAGAGAGAAGAAGTATTATTGACAATATTCTTGTGAGCCATGAGATATTCAAAGGATATGGTAGGAAGGGTTTGTCCCCACAGTGTGTGTTAAAGGTGGATTTAAGAAAGGCTTATGATACTCTGGAATAGAGTTTCCTTTGAGCAAATGTTGACTAACCTGGGGTTTCCTGCTAAGTTCATCAAATGGATAATGGTATGTGTATCAATTGTTTCCTATTCCCTGATTATTAATGGAGGGCTTACCCCTCCATTCAAATAAAAGAGAGGAATAAGACAAGGTGATCCACTTTCACCTTACATATTTGTTATAGCCATGGAGTATTTAGGCAGGGAATTGAGTCAAATGCACCTAAATGGTGATTTTAATTACCATCCAAGATGCAGGAAAATGGGAAGTACTCACATCTATTTTGCAGATCACCTTCTTATGTATTGTAGAGTTGATTTGGTATTTTTACAGTTATTACATGGGGCATTTCAGAGATTCTCCAAGGCTTCTGTCTTACATGCTAATTACACTAAAAGTACCATATACATTGCTGGTGTGAAAGATCAGGAAAGGGAGATTATTATCAATTGTCTAGGCTTTGCAGTGGGTACTCTACCATTCAGGTATCTAGGGGTTCCCTTGGAATCTAAAAAACTGCATATAAACCAATACTTGCCACTGATTGAGAAAATTACAGCCAGGATTACTTGTTGGTCTGCAAAACTCCTATCTTATGCACGGAGATTGCAACTCATCAAGTCTACTATTTTTGGTGTTCAAGTCTACTGGGCACAAATTTTTTTGATCCCTAAGAAGATATGAAATCCATTGAGAAAATTTACAGAACATTCTTGTGGACTGTGTCTGTTATTGTGTCAAAAAAAGCTCTTGTTTCTTGGGAAAAAATATGTATGCCACTAGCTGCAGGAGGTCTAAATGTTATCAACCTATGTGCTTGGAATACGACAATAATTTTGAAATTATGGGATGTGGCTAGAAGGAAGGAGTGCTTATGGATTAGGTGGGTCCATGGCTATTATATTAAGAATGACGATATCAATACAGTCCTAGCCCCCAAGAATGCATCTTGGGTAGTGAGGAAGGTGATTGCTTCAAGGAAAGAGATATTGCAAGGCCAACAACAGGGTGATATACTTACAATATACGTAGCTTATCAGAAGAATGAAGTGTACTCTATCTAAAAGATGTACTTAGCTCTTCTCCCTCAGTTCCCTAGAGCTGAATGGAAGAGTACAGTGTTGCAAAACTCCATCCACCCCAGGTTTAAATTCATACTTTGGCTAGCAGTACAACAAAGGCTTGCAACTGTTGACAGGCTACTGAGGATTGGTATTAGGGTGTCTCAAGACTGTGCTTTTTGTTGTATGCATGTGGAGACTTTTCATCACTTATTTTTTGATTGCAAAGTGACTAGGTGCATTTGGAGTAGGCTATGTGTGTGGCTTGGTTTTAATGGACCTATCTAGGATTGGAGCACTGAACTCAAAAGGGCATGTTTACTGGCAAAGAAGAAGGCCGCAATAGCTGAGGTTTATAGTTGTGTTTTTGCTATGACTATTGCTGTTATCTGGCGGGAAAGGAACTGCATCAGATTTCAAAATGCTCGATTGATGACTTATAAAGTACTGAAAGAGATTGCAATGCATATACATATCAGGGGAAGGACAAGGAAGACATGTCAAGGGATTTTACAGACGCTGAATACTTTTCCTTAAGCATGTATTTAAATTGATTGATATATTGTTCTAGTATTGGTTTGATGTTAGGAACTAGGATATAGTTACACAGGTTAGTAGATAGTCCAGTTCTGCTACTGTGCTTTAATGAACAATTTTGGTATCTAATGAGAATTGATCTGTTTCTACAAAAAAAAAAGCTTTTTTAGCAAAAAGAATAAAGTAAAAACTTTTACTTTATTCCTTTTTAATTCTCTTTTTTTTTGTAAAATTGAATCACTTTTTATGGGGAACTTACATGAAATACACATTTTTAGGAGCTAATTACTCTTTTTCCCACTACTTTTTCTTCGGATATATCCCAATCCCATCGGATACATCCCAAACCACTCGAATACATCTCAATCCCATCGGATACATCTCAAATCACTCGGATACATTGCATAAGGGTCTAGATACATGGTTTTATCTCAGATACATCGATATCTTTGGTTTTATCTAGGATACATTGACATTTCGCATGTATCTAAGGGGTTACAATATGTATCCGCATATATTTGAGGGGTTACAATATGTATCCGAGGGGTGGGATTTATCTGATAGGTGGGATGTATCCGATGGAATTGGGATGTATCCGATGAAATTGGGATTTTCTTTAAAATCTATTAATAAAATATAAATCACTTATTATTATTTTTATTTATTATTTTAAAAATTGGGACAGGTTGGGTTAGGCTTGGTCGGGCCGGGTTGGTTAATCGACGTGACATTACCGGTTACGACCGGTTCTGGGTTTCGAGTTCAAAAATTGAACCGACCGGTTTCGGTTATAGTAGGCGACCCGGACCAACCCAACCCCTTAACTAAGGGGCGGGTCAGGCTGAGTTTTTACCAAGTTGGGCCGGTTTGGTTCTGGGTCAACCCGACCCGATTTACACCCTTACTTTAGACGCTCTTGTACTGGTGACACCAGGTCCGGGGTTGGTCTTGTAGATGTTTTGTCTTCTCAATCACTTTGGGGCCATTTTTGTATATTTATTACTGTTGGTATATATATATGTTGTTGGCCCCCTCCTTGTATGCTTCCCTCCGGTATTTTATTATTTAAATAGTTTTATTATACTTCCGCATCCTTGGGTTGGCTTGCCAAACGGGGGGTTATGTAGGCGCCATCGCGGCCTGATTTTGGGTCGTGACACTTTCTTAATGTCACGTCCCAAAACTGGATGGAGTGGACCAGTACCATATGAACACATGCTATACATATGATCTATGACATATTCTTTAAAGATGAATCACTATACAAATGACAACTGACAAGAACAATATATGCATAAAACTAGCCTCTGACCAAACTAATACAAATGGCATCACCATAGTGTCTATGAAGCCACTAATAGAATAGGGAACTATACAACTATCAAGTAATCAGGATAGGGCCCTGCCATACCCATACTATGCAAATATCTACAACAAAAGAGTATACAAGATCTAGACCGGCTCCAAGGGGAATGAAGCTCACCAACTGCTCTGCCGATGTAGCACGGATGCCTACTAAGGATGTTTGCGACTCTGTGAATCTTATCCTTCATTTATAAGAATGCAACGCCCCCAGCCATAGGGGCGTTAGTACGTATAAAACATGTACGGGTATGCAAGGCAGACATAATAAAAAGTAATAAATAGGATAGCACAACGAAGGAATCAAAATGTGCTCAACTGAAATATACATGTGACAAGAAGAAATCTATGAAACTTTAGGTCATATGAAACCATTTTGTCATTATTATACAAGTGTTTTCTGGATTCTTTATTAATATGAGATCAAATAATACAATTCTCTATGGAATCAAGTTTTAGGTACTTTCAAATGAATAAATGAGTCTCTGAATATGAGCCTCCAGGGCTTTATATCAACGGGATAGCATATGAACTCTATTATCTCTAAATCACATATTAAAATGTTAAGTCTCATAGTCTATGATCTTTGATGGTACACCATAAAGTCTCAACTCTGAGGGGCAGCCCACAGGTGGGTACGTAATAAATGGCTCTACTCTTAGGGTATATAGCCATAATAGGCTGGTACACCCATAGGCTCAACTCTGAGGGTTTGTGGTCTCAGCCATTTGCACAAGGCAGCGTCATATCGTGAGCCAAGTGAATAAATATCTCAGACCTTAACCCATCATCACTTAATTTATCTTTTAACAAATGATGCCTTGAAGGCCTCTGAATAGTTAATTACACTATGAAATCAACTGTACAAATAGTAAGCTTTGAATGACAATTTATGAACTCTGGGTAACCAATTTGTAATCTCTGATTAAGTGAATCAACTAGTAAACTTGCTCTGTTTCAAATGAATCATATGGACATATATTTACTGTATAGATGATGAATATTCTATGACAAGAAAATTGTCTATAGAGACATATAACGAATATACTATATGAGTTCTAAGGAATACAAATAAAGGCACATATATAGCTCGGATGACTATATAGATACTTTGACTTGAAACGATTAGCTTGAATATTCTTGAACGTATGGAAAATGAACAACTGATTTGCAGGCTTGATTACTATGAAGTATAGGGCATATAACAACTAAATACCATTTTTATAAATCATATAAACTATATAGAGCCTTATAGAGAAATGTGTGATGTAGGGTAGTGCCTTGCAGCGAAGGGAGGTTTTAGCCATACATACCTTGATTCTGTGTCCTATGATAAATGTGGGTTGTCATCCTTCCTTGCAGTAGGTACTCTACACAAAAATCAAGTGGTACAACAATTATAAATAGCCCACAAACACATTCAAGCCATATCGGTAACATGTCGGCTATTAGGCGAGAGACTTGCTCGTCGAACTTTTTTTGATACTTATGCTTCTTTCAATATTTCTTCTGTTATTACAGTTACAAGTGAAACACATAATAGACATATTTCTAGCAGCTAATAACAATGTGGGGCCCAGAAATAGTTTGTCAAAACCAAACGGGCAACATGCTCGCAAAACTACCAAAGTATGGTGTATAGCCACACGTTCCAATTCCAAGCCCAAATTAGCCACAACCATACCCAATAATGAGTCCAAACTTTACAGCCCACAATACATATAAAATAACCCAAAAACAGTTCAATACAATAAAAGTAAATCAAACTCACCGCTTCCAATCACCGTCCCGTGAGTTCATACCACAATTAGGCCTAAAATACGTCTCTTTCTTTTCATAGACATGAAGGGGTTAAGAGGGTAGTGTCACAACCCAATTTCTTGATCATGATGGCACCTACAATCCCCCAGTAGGTGAACCAATCCCCGTAGCCAGGAACGGTCAGTAATGGGATACTATCTAATAATCCAAGCGAAAGAACAGTTTAATAAGCGGAAGCAAGGGAACAAGATGAAGAAAAATAGATAACAAAAGTAATATATATAATGCGGAAGCTAAACCAAACCCAAAACCTGGTATCATAACGTATAAGAGCCGGATCTACATAAGGAGTACAAGGGTCCAAAACAATATATACAAAGCTGTCTCCGAGTGGAAATAGAGTACATAATCAAAAGATAACTAAAAGCTAAGCTCTGGTCGCCAAGAGCTCACCCTCAGTCCAGAATATCACAAAAGAAGCTCATCACACGAGTCTCCACGAGCTAATGGCGATGGCCCATACTAGGATCTGCACCAGAAGATGTAGAGTGTAGTATGAGCACCAAATGCGAAGCATAAGGTACCCAGTAGGTATCATAGGTCGACTGGGCACATATAAGATAAAAGCGTAGTAACAGACAGAATGGAAGCAAGTAGTCACAGAAATCAATGAAAAGTACACAGGATCTAGCCCAGAGTGAAGACAACAGAACAACATACGAGGCTAGCAAGCATAATATATACACAACAGGCACAGGTGAAAGTAAGAAATAACGCACCTGGGATCCTTGCAATAACATTATATACATAATAAGTTCTAGAAATGGATAATATACTGGTAACCTCAAGTACAAGGAAAGGAAGAGGAGAGTAAAGATAGGCATGCTCGGAAACAGAAATCAATAACCCAACTAATCATACCAATCTCAAATCCAACAAGTAACAACTTAGCCGTATATAATCTTATAAGCATAATCGTAATAGGGGATAACACTGCTATAAAGTAAAAAAAGGCTACCTACAGGCCCCCGGCCACCCATACAACCGAGGAACGCAAACAAGTGAAAATAAAACCCTCCAGCCGCCCATACAACTGGAGCGTACACTCAATAAATAGCAAACAAGGGTGGAACCTCAAACACTGAATGATATGATGCATAATAACCTCAGGGTGGAATAGAAACTTTGTATGTACCTCCTCCGGTGCCGATCGAGGACAAGTAGGTTACGGTCTAAACTCCTAGACTTAGCATATATCGGATAAAATTGTACTAGCGGGCATCCTTGGGTTGGGTTATTAGGTTGGTACCACAAACTTTGACCGCTTTATTCATGTTTGACCTATTCTCCTTCCACCGATGTTTGTAGTACTTGCTTGATACATTTTATTCACCCTTGTGGTCCTGTGAGGCCTTGTTGACTCTGAAACATAGAAGGTGGGTTATTGGGAATGTTCGTGAGTCCCGGACATAGAAATATCCTTCTAGGCTGGTTATGCTTGCTGAGTAGCTTTGGAGCCTGTGCAGGGCCGTTAGGTTGGTTGTGAGCTGCAGGGCGGCTATTTGTATTTGATCATATCATGTCCATGCATATAAAGAGGTTTCACCCACATTTTACTACAGTTTTTGGCTTCGGGCCTACTGGGAGTGATTTTCTAAACTTTGCATGGCCCATAGGGCCTGTTTCGGTAAAAATGATCTAAAGGGGTTTGGTAACGTTTGATGGGTCTTCTTGGGGTAAGGGAGTTTCAAAGGATATTTTCTCACTAGTTCCACTCATACTGGACTCGATGGGGTCGAGTGCTAGACTTATTTACTACAGCTTTCGGGGTGATGCTGAACTAGGCAGGGCCGTGTGCTAGGGCTATTGGGCTTACTGTTTTAGACCTGAATACCCTCTAGGCAGCCTTACTTGGGGATTGATTTGAGATTTGCGGGGCATCTAGTATGTTGGTCGGGGGCCTTTATGGACCTTGCCATTTCGGACCAGAGGCTGCGAGCTGCGGGTGCCAAAGGGGGGGGATATACGGTGTAGTAGGGGTATACGGGTGTGACCTTCCATGAATCCTGTCTTCTGGGCCTTATAGGTTGCCGGAAGCGGGTGGCATACAGTACTACTATCACTCTTGACTTAGCATGGCATCATATCATTCATTGGTTGAGGCCCCACCTTTGTTTGTTGTTTGTTGATTGTACGCTCCGGTAGTATGAGATGCCGGAGGGTTTGTTCTCACTTGGTTGTGTTCCTCGATTGTATGGGTGGCCGGGGAACTATAGGTAGACTCTTGTCATTTACTTACAGAATTGTTCCCTGTTACGGTTAGGTTATTGGTTTCTGGATTTGAGCTTGATATGATTAGTTCGATCTTTGATTTTTGTTTTCCCGAGCATGTCTATCTCTACTATTCGCCCCTTTTCCTTATACTTGAGGTTACCGGTATACCGTCCATTTCTAGAACTTGTTATATATATACTGTTGTTGCAAGGATCCCAGGTGCGTCATTTCTTAGTTTCACCTGTGCCTATGTGTATATATCCTACTTGCTAGCCTTGTATGTTGTTCTGTTGTCTTCCCTCTGGGCTAGTTCCTGTGTACTTTTTCGTTGATTTCCGTGACTGCTTATTTCTATTATGTCTGTTATTACTCTTTTATCTTATATGTGCCCAGTCGGCCTATGATACCTATTGGGTACCTTATGCTTCGCATTTGGTTCTCACCCTACACTCTACATCTTCTGGTGCAGATCCAAGTGTGAGCTATCACCGTTAGCTCATGGAGACTCGTGCGAGGTATTATTTTGGTGATATTCTGGACTGAGGGTGAGCTCTTGGCGACCGGAGCTTAGCTTTTAGTTATCTTTGATTATGTACTCTATTTTTGCTCGGAGACAGCTTTGTGTATATTGTTTTGGACCCTTGTACTCCTTATGTAGATCTGGCTCTTATACGCTATGATACCAGGTTTTGAGTTTGGTTTAGCTTCCGCATTGCATATATTACTCATGTTACCTATTTTCTTTACCTTGTTCCCTTGCTTCCGCTTATTAATTTGTGCTTCCGCTTAGACTGTTAGATAGTAGTCCATTACTGACCGTTTCGAGCTACGGGGATTGGTTCACCTACTGGGGGGATTGTAGGTGCCATCATGACTAAAAAATCGGGTCGTGACAATTTCATGCCTGCCATATGTGGTATGTGGTGCCATTATCACTAAGAAATGGACTTATATTGTCAACAAAACCTATGCCCGTGATTTAAAAAAACAAAAATATAAAAAAAGAGACAAATGAAATTAAAAAAGAAATCATCAATAAATTATAAACGAAAAGACCTTGGGATAGTCGATAGTGGATAATTAGTGTACCTGTTTTACAGGTGTATCTCTCGTTAATCAATAAAATTACATATAAAAGAGTAAAATTTATTAAAATGGTAGATCTCATAATTTATTCACAATTGAAACAGTTGCATATAATTAAATTTTAAAAGAGAATTCATACAGAATTATAATTAAATTTTAAAAGAGAATTCATATAGAATTAGAATGATTAACCAATTTCCTGTGACAAAATTTAACATCCAAAGAATCTGGTCAAAATTATAAATAAGTCAATTTTAAATTATTAATTATATATGAGTCATTATAAATAAAAATCACAAAAAACTTCTCAATTAACAATTATACATCAAGAATACATGATAATTTATTATTTTAAACTTCAAGAATACATGATAAGAATACTAAGATTTTAGAAAACTTATCTCAAATCACAAGCAAATTTATCTCTTCAATTATAGATACTACGAATATTTCACAAAAAAAACTTCTCAATTAGCAATTGTCTATCAAGAATACATCATATATATATATAT
Source organism: Jaltomata sinuosa (assembly GCA_003996215.1). Lineage (NCBI taxonomy): Eukaryota > Viridiplantae > Streptophyta > Magnoliopsida > Solanales > Solanaceae > Jaltomata > Jaltomata sinuosa. The sequence continues at coordinate 224,175 of QJPP01000219.1, read as the reverse complement.
ATATATATTATTATAAACTTCAAGAACATACTAAAATTTTAGAAAACGTACGTCAAATCACAAGCAAATTTATCTCATGGTAAGATCAAGAACATACTAAAATTTTAGAAAATTTAACTCAAATCACAAGAAAAATTTTCTCTTCAATCATAAGATATATCAAGATTTCACAAAAAAAAAAAAAAAAAAACATCTCAGGTGTTCTACAGGAAACATGAAAAAATACATACATTTTGATGAGAGAAAACCTTAGAACTTGTGATGAGAGGGAACTGAAATAGTTAAGGAATTGTTTTACTATTAAAAAAAAAGAGAATAAAATCAAATATATAAAGAAATTATTTTCAGAAAAGGTAAATTCGTTGATATTTTTTAAAAAAAAATAGAGTATTTTGTGCTAAATATATGTATGCAATCGGAATAACTTTTCTTCGTGAGTTTTTCTTTTAGTGAATTCTACCGATGGTACCCTAAATATAAGGTAATGTTGTGTGTTTGACATTAATTCTCCTAATACCTCTTACCATATATTTTATGGTTCTTTTACGTATGAGATTTTCTTCTTCTTCTCCTAGTGTGATTCTTCTTTCTTCCCTTTTTTTTTGACATATGACTTTCATTTTTTTGTTAGTCGGATTATTTTAAAAAAAAAAAATTAGTTGATTTCAAATTATTAAATATAAGAAAAAAAGTGAAAAGACAATTTTATTTATTGCGGATTCTTTTAATGAAGGGCAAGAAGTTCAAAATTAATATAAGTGACAAAGAAGATCAATGAATAGAAATTATGATGAATAAAAGCTGGAGGTAGAAGAATAAAAACCTGCTGAAGGTCAAAGAATAAAAACCTGAAAACGAAATTGATGAAAAAAATCAATTAATAAAAACTATAATGAAGATCAATAAACAGAAACTATGATGAATAAAAGCTGAAGACCGAAGAATAAAAACTTGAAAATAAAATTGATGAAGAAGCTCAATGAATAAAAATTATAATGAATATAAGGGCTTTTATAGAGGTTGAAGATTAACGAATTTTTGGCCAAAAATATTGCCGACATAAAAAAATTTGTCGGTGTTATTTTGACAAAAGCCCATAAATAGTTGATTCTTTGGAGGAAATTCTATTTGTAGTAGAAACCAATTTATTTATTTAGACATTTTTCCCTTAAGGTTTTAGTAGAAACCTTTTTCAGCTGATTTTTCCACATATTTGACCATTAAACCTAGGAAACATTTTTTTAGTAGAAATTTTTTGGCACATATTTTCCAGACGTGTTATTTTTGCAAAATATTTTCTCATATATTTATTATTTGAATGGAAAAAGTCATATTTTATTAATTTTAGGGGAGAAGTGAAAAGACAATTTCGTCTAAAGTATAGACTTTTAATGAAGGGCAAAAAGTTCGAATCACATTATAAGGTCCTTCATACTTTTAATATAACTAGTTTAGTGTACGCGCTTCGCACGTGTATCCATATTAGAGTTTAAAACTTTTTTTAAAAAAAAACTCTATCAACATTTTCAATAACGAATCTTACATTAGATTATTCATCTTAACCTTGTCCCAAGCCACCACAAGGGGATTGAAAAAACATAAAAACCAGACCAAAATAATAATAAAAAGAATATCAAACAACAATATTGAGCACAAAGAATTAGCAATTGATCTTATTTAAACACTATTGTATTATTATCTTTATAATATTGAATATTAACTACAATAAATATATGAAAAAATATATAGGAAGACTCCTAAATATATAAGAAGACTCCTAAATATATGGGACTCCTAACTTCAATCGACATTGCTTTACATATGTTTTCTTTCTATTTGTTTCATTCTTTTGCACCTTTCTTCACTAACCCGCATTTAAATTGCACTTTGTTCTCTGCCATGAGCTTTTCTCCTTTGTCAACACCAGAACTAGGTTTAGAACAACATCAACCTGCTTGTCAGTATTTCCACATCACAATGTAGCAGAAAGATAAACAAAATATTTCATTAAAAATGATCCTCAAGTATCTAGCTACAAATGATATACAAAATTGGGAGCTCCATTAATTAAGAGTCTCAACTAACTATTTCAGGCCAAGAAAATTATCAATGGTTTAAGGTAAAACTAATTTGTTGAAAAATAAAACTCATATATAAAACACTACAAGGATTGTGCAGAACCTATGCACCTCCTATTGCAGCCGTTAAAAATAACATCGCAATAAGTAACAACCAAACAGAAGAAAGACTCACCAAGCTTGCAAAACTATCTGATGCGTGCACTTCAATAGACATTGAAGTTCCAAATAATAGTGAAGCATAACTTGGATAACAACAATAAAAAGAAGAGGAAAACAAAAGACAAGTTGAACAAACAGTTTACCATAAATTCGTAAATTATGTGTAAGGTTACTGACCTACACGATCAAGAGTAGAGAGAGGCATTAGAACTGGAAAAAAAATAAGATAAAACTTAATATTTTATTTATCTACCATAGATCCAAAAGAAATTGACTTTACTTACTTTTGTTTCCACTTTCTTTTGGCTACAATAAAATTTACTCATCTACCATATATCCAAAAACAAAACAAAAAAATAATTAAATATTGACTTTACTTACTTTTGTATCTCCACTTTCTTTTGGCTACAATAAAATAAACAAAATCAAAATTGAAGAAGAACTTGCAATAATATTTAAAAAATAATTAGTAAACTAATACTTAAAAGCATAGAAAAGGATGTCGTGGCTTTTGAAATAAATAAATTGCTCAACAACTTTGTATCACATGGAATAAACCGTATCTGTGTTTGTGTGGGTAATATATAAAGACTCAAATTAGGATTTTTTTATTTAAATTATAGTTTTAGTTAATTTTAAAGTCCTAAATATTATAATAAAAAAAGTTCAAATCACATTATAAAGTCCTTCACACTTTGAACATAATAGTTTAGCATACGTGTGTTGCATGTATCTGTTACATCAGTATAAAAGATTGCATACAAAAAGAATGACGTATATAATATTGTAATTAAAGTTACAATATATGCAACATTAGTCTAACCTGACTCAACCCTTAAACCCGACCTAATAAACCCAACTAAACGCAATTCCTAAATTACTTAAGTTAGTTGAATATAATTCTCAACGTTTATCAAATACATTATGAAAAATAATTACTATTTTCATGAATATATAAAGTCCTAAATATTAGAGAATAATCAAATTATAATTTTGTCCAATATGAAATTTTATTTATTTAAAAGGCATATAAAAATTGTGATAAAAATAATCTGTTTGACTCTCAAAATTTAAACACCATCACATAAAGTGAGATGAAAAGACTACATATTATTGGTCAGGTGATCAAGATGAATAACTATATATCTAGATTAAAAATATTCAAAGTCACAAAAAAAAAGAGGAAAATTAAGAAAAGCATACCTCAAGAAGTCCTTTAATCTGGAAGGGAGGTCGTTTAAAAACTAATGATGATGATATCTTAAATAATTTTCAAAATTGATGAATCCTCTTAAACTCAAAGTCTCAATGTTTGTTTTTATAAAAAGGATTAGCAGATTTTAGGTGAAGTAACGATTTATATAATTTATTTTTTAAATAATTTTTAGCCAACTATTATTAGAAGTGATTTATGAAAATTATTAGGTTTCCTACATCTAAAGAAAATTAAAAGTTGCTAAAAATCATCACGTAGTCAGGGCTAAGGAAAGACTACTTATATGGTAAGAAAATCAAAACTTTAGGGAAATAATTAATGTCTATCACTAAATATTAAAAAATTAATTAATTTTAAAGTTATAAATATTAAGATAATATTATTTGAGAAAAATAGTAAAAATACGATTTTGTCTATTACGATATCTTTTAATGAAGGACAAAAAGTTTAAATCACATTATAAGGTCCTTCACATTTTTAATATTTTTAGTATACGTGCTTTGCACATATATGTCACATCAATAAAAAAGTTACATATCAAAAGAATAAAGTATATAATATTATAATATGAAGTTACAATATATGCAACATTATATTCATTTAAATGGCAAAAATATGTGTTCTAATTTTAGAATACGTGACTATAAGCTTTCGTAAAATGACAAACTAAAGAGGAATGAGAATTCCCTTACCGTGCATAAACAGAGAGATTTTAAGATAACCTGAAAGCCGAATATTTATTATATCCCTCACCTTATTGAATTAAGGTCTTTAAGAGAATATATATGTTCACCATCATTATTGTAAGAAAAGAGACAACAAAATAGCAAAATATAAATAAATATAGTAACAAATAATAATACACATCGAAAAATTTAATGTTAGCATGAAGTACTCACTTTTTGGTCGACTTGCCGTTGGCTTTTGTAGAGGAATCAGAGATTCCTCATCTTCTTAACAATTGAGAAGGAATATCGTTCTCCTTATTTTCTCCCATATATAGCTCTACTATTGCTACTATACATCAAATATACGCCAGAGCGAATAATAGAGAGACCAATACTTTAAAATCTAAGTAAATAATTACTCAAAAAATATTAAACGCGTGTATAAAAAGAGAGATTTGATAAGAAAGATGTTTATATAACTGAAAATACCTAGCTATAAATTGCTAAGAAATATGTAAGAGTGGAATCCAACAAACTGAACATAAAAATTATTGCATGTATTCCTATAAATGAAAGATATATAAGAGAATTACAACAGAACTAATAGAGTACTGATGTAATTAATTCTAACAGAACTATAAATATTAATTTGAGTTGAAAAATACTCATAGCTGGTTGATGGAAAGTCATGGAGAGCAAAATTAAATTAAATTTAATGTATGATTTGTATTAGTTATAACCAAAAAAGAAGTCTGATAGTAGTTGGAGCTTTTGTTTTGCCCAAAAATAACGGTAGATATAATCGAAAAAGCTACAACAATTACCTTAGAACTCTTACCATATTTTCTTCTTACCATAAATTTTAGCCGATTTTAGTTTTTAAATTTTTTTTTTTTAGCATATATTTTAGGACTATTTTAAAATGTTATAAAGATAATTAAATAATAGTTGAAGGAAAAAAGTGAAAGGACAATTTTGTCTATTGTGAAATCCTTTAATGAATGGTAAAAAGTTCAAATCACATTATAAGGTCCTTCACACTTTTAATATAATATAGATATAGATATAGATAGAAGATATAAATAAATATTATCTAGTTTAGTGTACGTGCTTTACACATGTGTCTCTCGTCAATCAATAAAATTATACATGAAAGAGCAAAAATATTAGAAAGTAGCAAGGACGTTAGAAATTTTTTTATATCTATTTAAATGATATAGCTTGTACCAAAAAAAAAGATAATTATTAGAGCCTATTATTAAAAATAATGGTGATATGTTATATCTTATAGTTTATTCGCAATTGAAACAATTGCATATAATTAAATTTTAACAAAAAATTTATATAGAATTAAAATGACTTACCAATTTGTTGTAGCAGAATGTAACCACCGAAAGAATCTGATTAAAATTGTACATAAATCAATTTCAAACTATTAGTTATATATGAGTCATTATGAACAAAAATCATAAAAAAAAACATCTCAATTAACAATTATCTATCAAGAATACATAATTTATTATTTTAAACTTCAAGAACATACTAAAATCACAAAAGAAAAATTTTCAATTAACAATTGTCTATCAAAAATACATGATAATTTATTATTGTAAACCAAGAATATACTAAATCCTCAAATCACAAGCAAATTTATTTCTTTAATCATAGATACTATCAAGATTGTAAACATCAAGAACATGCTAAAATTTTAGAAAACATACCTCAAATCACAAGTAAATTTGTCTCTTCAATCATACGATATATCAAGATTTCACAAAAAAAAATCTGAATTAGCGATTGTCTATCAAGAATACATGATAATTTATTTATTGTAAACTTTCTCAATTAGCAATTGTTTATCAAGAATACATGATAATTTATTTATTGTAAACTTCAAGAACATACTAAAATTTTAAAAAACTTGCCTCAAGTCACAAACAAATATATCTCTTTAATCATAAATACTATCAAGACTGTAAACATCAAGAATTAGCAATTTATCTCTTTAAGAGGATCAACTGCTCATCAAGCATATATGATGCTTCTTAGTTAAATTAATTACCTTCTCATTATAGCTAATCATACATAAATCATCATTTATCTAATACCTAATGTTGTGCGTTATTTGTTGGTTTCAGGCAATGTGACAAAAATAATTTGTAATGGTGTTGAATATTTTCTTCATTCATCTCTATCATAATTTTCAGGTTAGCATAGGTATCTTTTATAGATTATTTAAGTTTGGTGTTCATAAGAAAATTGTCCTCAAAATTATACACCAATTGCTACGTCTAAAATTTTGAAAGTCCTTATGTATTGGTTTGTAATTTATTTAGTTTGATTAATTATATCAATATTTTGGATATTATAGCGTATGTGCGTTGCACACGTTCATAAGAAAATTGTCCTCAAAATTATACACCAATTGCTACGTCTAAAATTTTGAAAGTCCTTATGTATTGGTTTGTAATTTGTTTAGTTTGATTAATTATATCAATATTTTGGATATTATAGCGTATGTGCGTTGCACATGTATATCATGCCAAGCTGTTAATCTTTATAAAATATATAAAATAAAAAATAACAGATAGTAACAGAACAAAAATTACAATACGATAATTGAGATATCATAATAATACAATTAAACATAACCTTGACACAAAAATTCCTTAAAGTCCAATCGAACATTCATCTACCACCTGTATGAAGTAGTAAAAATAGGAGATAGCAACAGGACAGAAACTACAACAAAATAATATGATAGTCGAGATACCTGAACAATAGATTTAATTAAACCTAACCTTTATACCAAAATTCCTAAAAGTCCGATCGAACATTCATCTACCACCTGTATGAAGTAGTAAAAATAGGAGATAGCAACAGAACAGAAACTACAACAAAATAATATGATAGTCGAGATACCTGAACAATAGATTTAATTAAACCTAACCTTTAACCAAAATTTCTTAAAGCCAGATCGAACATTCATCTACTACCTGTATTGAGGTGGAAAAAATAGCAGATAGCAACAGGACAAAACTACCATAAAATAATACGATAATATAATCAAAACTAAGTCACAATTAAACAAAGAAAGGGGAAAAAAGGAAAGAGATCGACCTTAGAATATTTTTTTCAATCATAAGATATATATCATGTGATCCATCAACACGGATCTCAAGCTCAACAATGGGTACAAGACCATTCTGCTGGCAGAGAATGGCGTATCTGGCAAGGCCATTGGTGTCGTCATTGATAGCAAGCTGCGATGGCTCATTAGCACCAATGTTGAGCACGACCGTTAAGTTGTATATGTAGAATTAGGTTAGGAGTTATAAAGGAGGTATAGGTTATTAGTTGTATAAAATATATTATTAGGGTTTATACATAATTATAATTTTATCCAACATAATTTATTTTAAAAATAATAATATAATAATTGGAGAAAAAAAGTGAAAAGACTATTTCGTCTAAAGCGAGGACTTTTAATGAAGTATAAAAAGTTCAAATCACATTTTAAGGTGCTTCACACTTTAATATAACTAGTTTAGTGTACGTGCGTTGCACGTGAGCATCATGTCAAGCTGTCAATCAATATGAATCTATAAAAGAAGAATAAATGATTGAAAAATAACAATTTGATTTCAACAATCAGTACACTTCAATTCTTAACCCGAATAAGTTGACAACCACAATTATGAGCTAATAGCAAATATATGAAGATGAATTTAATTGACAATCAAAATTTTGGAATAAGTAAATGAAATTATTTTGAAGCACGAAAACCTGCTTGAGTAAGAAAGAAAAAGCAAATACAAAACAAAAACTCGATATAAGTTAATTAATATAACATTAACTTACATCAAATAATCTTGAATAACTTCCACACGTTAAACATATAAAGGAAAGATAAAAAAACTCACACCGTCGCACGTCAAACATGTCCTACCTGATTAAAATTTAGTAAGCATGTTTTTTATTTCAAAGTTCTAAATATTTAATAAATAATTAAATAATGTTATCTAATATGAAATCTATTTTTTATTCATTGCACTAAATCACAAAAGAGGAGGAGGAGGAAATATAGAGAAGCATACCTGGAAGAATCGATGGATATAATATTGAAATACTTTTTCCAAGCGTAACCATCATAAACTTTTATTTCAAAATAAAAATAAAAATTGAATGTTCAATAAGAAAGAAAAGACTTCATTGGAAAAATAATTTTTCAAAAATCATATAAAAGAATAGTTTAACACAAATGTAACAAAAGTGAAAAGTTATCAAAGCTATAGAACAACATAAATAAAGCTGGAAGAACTCATCTGTGTTGAGAAGCAATTCATATTGAAAGTGGTAGAGATTAACAGTTCTTTTTATAATATTATGAACAATTTAAATAAGGAGATTATTAATATAGAGTAAAATTTAGTTGATTTTAAATTTTAATCAATTTTAAATTATTAAATATTAGGAGTTTTTACCTATTATAAATAAGTACAAATTTAATAACAAATACTCCCCGATATTAGAAAACCTTTTACATATTTAGGAGTCTTTCCATATATTTTAGGAGTTTACTTCCCATATATTTAAGAAGACCAATTTTTTTCATATGTTTATTATAGTCAATATTTAATTAAATAATGATTAGAAAAAAAAGTAAAAAGACGATTTAGTCTAAAACAAAGTATTTTAATGAAGGGTAAAAAGTTCAAATCACATTATAAAGTCGTTCACAATTTTAATATAACTAGTTTAGTGTATGTGCGTTGCACATGTGTGTCACGTTATAAATAAAATTAAGTATAAAAAATGAGCATATTATTACGTATATGACTTATACTATTGAGTACACAACTTTAAAAAATTATGTAAATATTACTAAGCAATATATTTGAGTTACAAAATAAATAAATTAAATTTATTACTAAGTAATATTACATAAATAACGTATTTGATTCACTTTCAAACTTAATTGAACGAGTCTACTATAACCCCAAATTTATAGGTTCATCATTCAACTAAAAACTCTACATATCAACATTCAACACTTAACTAAAATCTTATATTTTAAATTTAGCAAATAAATTTAATTAATGATTTAACTATAATACTAACGAATAATATACGAAAATATAGTTAAATAACATAATCAAAATTAAATCACAATTAAACAAAGAAAGAAAAAAGTACTTCAATTTAACTTGTTATTGCCCACGGAACAGATTACTTTGAATGCTTAATAATAGTAATTGCAATCTGTGCACATTAGATAAATCTAATAATGCTATAAAGGAGAATTCTTGAAGCATACATGTGACGGTTTGGCATTGCAAAGTTCCGCATAATGTTTTTCGCTCTTTTTCTTACCTAATAAAATTTACCGAAAAATCAAGTCTTAGATGACATTACGTTGTGAATATTATTCTGTTATTTATTGGAAAAAAAGTGTTCAATATATAAAAGTACAAAAAAAATTCTCCAAGAAAGAATTAATCAAATATGAAAGAGATCTATTATAATAAAGAAAATTTTTCCACCAAAAAAGGTAATTCTAGTTATGGTAGAAAATCAAAACAAACTTTAACAAAATAATTAATATAATTTCTTCGTTCAATGTCATCTCAACAATAAAAAAACGTATGATACACATTTATTTTTAAAACCTTTTGAAATATAATATTATTAGGTTTTAATAAATATTAGTTTTTATATATAATTATTATTTTATTTGATGAAATATTAAATGACGATTTTGTCTATTGTGAAGTCTTTTAATGAAGGGCAAAAAGTTCAAATCACATTATAAGGTCCTTCACACTTTTAATATAATATAGATATAGATATAGATATACACTAGTTTATCGCACGTATGTATCCAATCATATATTAATTGGTTTTGTAAAATAATCTCAACATTATTAAAATAATTTTTTCGAGTAAATAAGTTATAAGAAAGAATAAAGTACATGGTTTAGGAAATGATCAATTTTAAACTAAATTAACACGTACTTCAAGAAAGAAAAAGCGTAGAAAATAGATGCGTACCTAGCTTGGAGTTTGTGTTTAGCCGTTTGCTTTTTTAACGCATCCCTTCAGATGAGGTAGCATTTCATTGTTCTGGTAAGAAGCTGGCAAGAGAAACGTTAGAACATGAGTCTCTTCAAAGAGACATATGTTGTGTGTATTTGTAAGTTTTTTAAAAAAATACTAATAAGAGTACCTTATTAGTTAAAAAAGAAAAGAGTTATACCTTTGATTTTTTCGGCTACTTCAATCGACGGCAACATGCTTGTTTGTTCAATTTTTTTGATCAAAAATTTGCAACTGAAATAGAAACACAAAAAATTATCAAAAGTGAAGAATCTGTTATAATTGTTGACTATGTATAATTCATATATTATCTTTAAATTTATTAACTAAAGTAATAAAGAAAAGGAGAAAAGATTATGATCACGAATGTAAGAAAATCACTTGAATCAAAATCAATATAAAAAGAAAAGTAGAAGAAGGGCCGTATGTTTTTGGTAAAGTTTGATCACAATATTAATTAAATAGTATTGTAGAAATTCTTTATCATATAAAGTAAAATTCTAATTGATTTAGAATTGGTAAATATTATTTACTATAATAATTAGTAGACCTTGTACTCGAATAACAGTCCTATTAAAATTTTGTTTTATATAATAATAATTTTTTTAGCTTTTTTTACACGGTATATTTATCCCTTTCCCCAGGTTACTTTTCTTCTTTTCTTTTATCCTCTTTTTTTTCTTCTTAATAAGTTAAATTTTAGTTATTTTAAAATTACCAAATATAAAAAAAATAGTGAAAAGACAATGTTGTCTATTGCGAAATCTTTTAATGAAGGGCAAAATGTTCAAATTATATTATAAGGTCCTTCACACTTTTAATATAGTACTAGTTTAGTGTACGTGCGTTGCACGTATGTATCACGTTAATAATAAAACATATAAAAAAAATTATTGTAAGATAGCAAAACTTAACGCTAAAATATATATAATATTTGATTAAATAAAAAACAAAAATTATTATATTAATAAAAGAACTAAATTCAATGTCTTTTTGACATGCTAACATAATGAATCTAGTTACGTACATAATTTATATTGTATTAAGGACATTTTATTATATCGAATACAAATATGTTAGAATATTGTATTTCACCTTATATCTCCTTTTTACAAACAATATTTTTGATGTGTATTTCCTTTATATGTTTTTATGCTTTCTCATGATCAAAGATTTTGTCATCAATATTGATATATATCCATCTTGAAAGTCAACATAATTGTTTGTGAGAAATTAAATCATAAATATTAAAAGAAAAATTAAGATCTTATGTGTATCACGTTAATCAATATATATATATATATATATATATGCAAAACAAACATAGTTTTAGAAAATAACAACTAAGACTAAAATAAATGTAAAATTTAATATAATAATAACATAAAAATAATATTAATATACTCAATATAATTTCACAAATGGGGTCTGGAGTGGGTAAAATATATGTAGACCTTATCCTTATATTTGTGAGGTAGAGAGGTTGTTTACGATATACCCAAGAGAAGTGTGTGACACATGTTGTAAAAAAAGACAATAAAATACAAACAAATATAGCAATAGATATTAATACACATTAAAAATATAAAACTATATGATAACTGAATACTAAGAGGATAAGAGGAGAGAAGGAGGCTAGCCCACACCAGCTTCGACACAAAAAGCCACAAAAAAAATATATATAGTCAAATAAATATTAAACATATTTTTTCATGAATTTTTTTTGACTATTTTTCTTTTTCGTTTCTATTTCATCAAAGCAGGACATATCTTTTTGTTAAAAGAAAGTACAGGTCTTCACAATTATACAAAAGTACAATAAATGATAGACAAACAACACAAATATTTTTGTTAAAAGAAAGTACACGTCTTCAAAATTATATGAAAATACAACAAATGATAGCATGAAGTGCCTACCTTTTTAATGTTGATGAATACGCATATAAATTTCCAAGTAAAACCCTAGCCTACAAGCACATCTAATATCTACAACAACAACAACAACAATAACAACATATGTGCACACAGAATTTATTCCTACCCAACTCTTATTATTTTTACGGAGTTTACTTTTGATAGATCCTCGGTTCAAAATAAAAATAAAAATTATAATCAAATTAAAGAATAAATTAACAAACTTACCGCACAATCATATTTGTTTGAGATGACCAGATGCTGCAAAATCAAAATAAAATAAAAATTAATTTGACCGACACAAAAATAAGAATACTAAGAATTCTATCATGTAAAAATAGAGAGAAATTTACAATTCGAATGAAGAGAGAGGAATTAATAGCCTTTGAATCTATTTTAAATGTACGAAGAAAAATAAGGATTCTCATGTCTTTTTATTTGTCATGAATTCCAGACTTAATACAATTATGCACTTAAAACGAAAATTAGTTATTCTCCTACTATTAAAAATAAATATTTAATTATCTTTCTATAATTTAGATTTCTTTCCATATATTATAGGTTTTAAATTTCTTACTTTTTCACGTTAAATTTAAAAATTCTTACAGCTAATGAATTTTATTAATTTAGATTTTTTAAAATATTAATTAATAATAATTTGAGACCTTTTTGAGGGATTTGTTTTTTGGGAAAAGTGATTGTACATACTCCTTCTCTTCTTTTTTTTTTGGTAAACATACCCAATTTTGTTGATACAACTCCTAATTAAACAGATTCTACTACTAAAAAGATTTTGTACTTAAATATGGAAGTATAATTATATTACATTAATTTAATAAAATTAAATAATAATTTGAAAAAAATAGTGAAAAGACAATTTTATCTATTATAAAGTCTTTTAACGAAGGGCAATTTTTTTTTATAGATAGATAGACTAATTTAATATACATGCTCTGCACATGTGTCTCATGTTGATCAATAAACTATATACAAGAAGAATGAATAAATAATTGATTTTTTATTATTTTATTAATTACAATAATTTAAGTAAGACTTATATAAGAAAAAAATAAATTAACAATATGATATAATAAAACTTAAATAACAATCAAAGCAATCAGTATTTAAATTAACAACACAATACAATAGTACAAATTCCTCTAATATATGTTCTAGTGCTCTTTCGGATGAATTACACGCTAATGAGAAATATGATAGACCAGTGTAACTAAAAAAGTATTCTTACAGGGTAAAGATAGTAATTACGTGCAAATTGAGTCCTAGCTTCCAAGAAGTCTTTCTCATGTCTATGCATACTCCAATGATACGCCCAAATTACAACTCCAATTACGAAGCGTAAGCGGTCGCTGTCAAATATAGAACCCAACTAAGGTTGGGGTCGATCCCACAGGGAATAAGGTGCAAATTAAATCGATAGTGAATTAAATGACTAGTAGTCGATAGTTTCCGGTAAATTGGGGGGTGTTGTGTGAACAATATTTAACCAAAGCAAAGAACAATGTGCGATTAATAATCAATATGAGAGTGAACTAGGGAAGTGTTCACCATAGCGTCGTAACAATTTCGACTCAAGGCTTAACCGGGTTCGCTCTATATGCATATCACGATGTGATTGAACTTATGGTATCGTCTAAACGTTTCTCAACCAATTAGACAACTTTCCTTTTCAATTCTCTCGAACTTGAAAAGGTGAACTTCCTTATTTCAATCCTAAACATCAAGTAGATTAATCTAGTTACAGCATTAATCATGAGACGAGAGTTGGTAGTCTCGAATCCTTGTAGTTAATCAAATTTCCCGGTTTTAATCCCTTTACTCAAGCAAATTAAACCTAGGCATGTTCTAATGTTTGCAACCACCAGAAAACGTTAGTAATTAAATGATTAACCACGTGACAACATAAAGATAGAACCCTACGCTACCCGGAATCTATATTGCTACTTTTGTCATGGCTCCCACAACCCTAGTTGTGGGAAGTTAGTTACTCATGCTATTAGGAAAAGAGAAGAGATTTATATTCATAATAAAGCGAAAAGAATCTTACAATATAATGAACACAAGCTTCAATTTATCCAAGAACAAGAATCCAAGATCCCAAGAACAATGGAAGAACAAGATTGAAGAAGAAGACAAACGTGTTTGTTGTGTTTCTTCCTCTCAAAAGTCGCTCAAAAATATCCTAAAACTATTTTGTAAAATGAATAAATAAACTAAACCTAACACAGGGTATTTATAGTAGTCCAGGAAATAAAGTCCAAAAATAGGATTTTCGGGATCCCGCGTCGCGTTGACGGGTCGCCTGACGGACCGTCAAGCATGCGACGGGCCGTCACTCCAAGCCGTCGCCACTATCCAGTGCTTGCTCATATTTAGTTTCAACTTGACGGTTTGGCTGACGGACCATCACCCATGCGACGGACCGTCACGCCAACCGTCGCTGCTATCCAGTATAGGTTCTCCTTGAGCTCCCACTTGACGGTTTGTCTGACGGTCCGTCACAGGTGTGACGGGCCATCGTGCCAACCGTCACCGCTATCCAGTGGCTCCTTTAGTTGCTGCCAGGTTTGGTGGCTTGGCTGACGGTCCGTCACAGGTGTGACGAGCCGTCAGGTCCTCCGTCAAACTCAACCTTTGTTACTTAGCTTGGGTAGTTTTACTTCCTTTTTGTCCTTGTCTACATTTCCTGCAAATACACCATAAAAACATCAAAAACGACAACGGTTGCTTGAAAATTCACGATTATTCTTAGTTAAAGGAGTCAAAAGTGTCGTAGAATGGCGGCACATCAACACCCTCAACTTAAAACGTTCGCTTGTCCTCAAGCAACATGACAACAAAAACAAAAAGACGACTCAACTAAGACTCGTGTCACTAGCAAACCATGGCCCTTCAAAAGTTCATCAAATTTTAAATCAAGCCACCCCCCGGTAGCACACAAATGTATGCCATCTTAACTTGCAAGGATCCAAACATGTCATTCCGATATGATAGAACATTATGCATACACACGCGCAGCTATCCTAACAGTCAATAGATAATATGGATATCTTGGTGCCCTCACCACAAAGAAGTCCCACACACAAGATTTAGGACTAGGTAAGACGCTCACACTCACAAACGAAGTGAAACGATGCACATGCGATGCCATAGGCTTGCCCTTACTATTCTATTTCAGTTTTTCAGAGAGCCGCTCAGGATCACTACAGGACTTGTTTAGGCTTGTAATGAGGCTTCGGGTGTAGGGAGGATACGTTTGGGTAGTGACTAAACCTTCCTTGGATTCACCGACCTACTATTTCCACATAACTTTACTTTGTCCCTCCTTATTCACCTCTTTATTCCCTTCTTTCTAGCTACAGGTGCGGCCTCATTATTTTGACAACTCTTTTTTTATTTCTTTTTCTCTCTTTTACATCTCCTTTTCGTTTCTTTTTCTTTCTTTTCTTAGACACACACCCGGAGTTTTCATTCTCTTCACAACCAATCTTATCCATCCAAATTTTCTTATCATTTACCTCTATAGTAGCCACCCTCAACTTAGGCTGATTGCCTGAGTTGAGGTGCACGATGTCCAAGGAAGGACCATGGCCAAAATAGTGATTCAAAGTTTAAACAAGGAACGGTGACTGGTTATTGAAAGAGCAGGGTCAATTTTTGGCTCAAATAGGGATCAAAGGGATTATTTACATTTGGACGGTCTTATAGGCTAGGTGGACTGCACACAAAAAGGGCATGTGATCCTTTCCTAAGCAACCAACTTCAAACTTAACAAAATAGACCGGGCAAGTTCTAGATGCATGCACAGAGTAAGAATTTATAACAATATGCTCACACACACTTGGCACCAAGAACCATACCACTACCAACTATCAAGACAACAACTCGGCTTAAGCATACTTATTCCAATCATAACCACACAATGACATCCAAGGATCCAGACAGTCAATCATTTCAAACATAAGTACAAAATCTTTTTCAGAGGGGGCTCCTTTTAGTTAAATTTTCAAACAGCCATGCTTGCTACGGACATCACAATTTTATTTTTATTTTTTTAAAATATAAACGACAACCTAAACATGCCGGTTCTACTAGATAGCACACCGGAGGAAAAGAAACACGGCAACAAAAACCTCCGGTGGTGGTACTCCTACCCCTAACAGAATAATTTAGCATTGTCCTCAATGCTCAAGGAAACATATATTCAGAATAAAGGAATAGGGGTACCTGGGAAACCTAGGTTTCCGTACGTGGCTCATCATCATCTGGGGTCTTTTCAGACTCCGGTACAGCACTGGAAGATGCCCCACCTGCTTGGGCACGCACTCTTTCCTGTCGCAGCTGCTCATCTATTACCGACCGCTGCTTCGCGACCTCTAACTCGTCCTCCTCAGCTGATATCTTTTTGTGCTTCCTCTTCTTTGATTTTTTTACCCTACTTTCACCTGTTTGGGGTTCACTAATTTTCAGCGGCCGACCCATCAAATCCACTATCGTGGGTTCTTCGTCCAAGTCCACGAACTCCGAAGTCTCCTCATAAAGCGCTTTTTCTTGCTTGAGGGTTGTGATGTCATTTTTCACCTTCTTTAGCTCCACATCAAATCTCGCCAGGTCCGGGATGCTCATTTCGTTTAGCCTTGCATCCATCCGAGTTTCCATCGCATCTACCCTTGCGCGCAGCCCCTCAAATGGCTTCAGAGCCTCCCATATTGCTTCATCAATGGTGGGTTTAAACAAGTCCGTCCATGCAGCAATTTGTTTATCCAATTGCTTCTGCTTTTGCACCATTTTAGCAAAGTTTCGGGGGTTCATGTGATATTCTGGTGGTAGAGGAGGCCTTGCCGCAGTGCCAGAGCTTTCAGCAGTAGCTCTCGTTGTCTGTGAAGTTATCGGATCAAACACCGCAAGTGGCATTTCAGTGCCTGATGGGGTATCTGTTGCCTCGGAGGTGGTTGTGGTTGGCTCTTCGAATATCTGAGGCTTATGAATTCTTATTTCAAACTTAGTGTCATCCCTGGATTTGTCGATATTTTGCGTTGATGACGCTGCCACTTGCTTATCAATATCATCCCATATCGGCACCTCTACACGCCTGCATAACTCAGTCACTAGACACGGGAACGGCAAAGAAGAAGTAGTTTTGATGGCCCTGGTCCGCATCTCGTCTGCAATTATCATTCCGAAGTTGATGACGTACCCGGCTATCAAGCTTGCTACAAGGATGGCTCTTCCCTCATCCAAATTATTGTCTCCTCCTGTTGGAAATAACCTGAGCCGCACAACCGCCCACCAAAACTTGGCTACGAAGCTTAGTGATTGCTTCGATATCCGTCCCCTCTGAGTTAGCCAAGAAGGTGAGCCATCAGTCAATGTTCGGGCCAACCACGGTCTCTGCGAGTAGGCGTTGGAAATCTTGTCATGGAACTCTGGCATGTCAGGTGGAGGGATGTATTCCGGGCCAAAGAGGACTCTTGATCATTTCCCGTGAGATGTCCACTTGTTTACCCCGAACTGGCACCCTGTCCTGCCTTGGTGCTAATTTGACCCCTTTTCCTGGCTCACATTTGCTTTCCAATAGTGCCAAGTAGTTGGCATAGAATTCCCGGACTATTCTGGATAATAGAATCCCGGGGGAGAGCTCATCCACTCGAGCTGATACCTCTGGTACTGTGTCTGAAGAACTGGGTATTCAGGCAGATCTGTGGTCATGATTTGCACTTCTTCAGCTATCGGTCTTTTGTGGCTTCTCGATATCGTTTTGGTAAGACCGTCAAGATAGTGCTTCTGAGCCTCCTTAAATGCCCACCGGATCGATTCTCTGTCCGTGGGTGCACTCCCTGCAATTTTGGTGGTTTCGGGACCACCTACATCCTCCGGATTGGGGCTGGATCTACCACTTTCATCTGATCCACTACAGCTCCCCGACTCACTGCTAGATGACCCACTCTCCTCTTCAGACTGGGAGACTTGGGTGGTTCTTCGTTTAACTAGCCTGGTTTGGTAAGTCGGGGCTGCAACTATTTCTTTGTCGCTACTCGGTTCATCAATTAGGGTCCGAGTTGTAGCGATCCTTTCTTTCTTCTTTAGTGTTTGACCGCGACGCGGTTGTTGTTTTGGGGCCATGTACCTGCACGTGAACGAGTTCAAACATGTGAGAACAGGAGAACACAATATCATACGTACTGTCTCGGAGTGACGGTTTGGGTGACGGTTCATCACAGGTGAGACGGACCATCACACCGACCGTCACTTTGAGACAGTTGGTCTGTCTATTATTGACGGCTTGACTGACGGACCATCGTGCATGCGACGGGCCGTCACGCCAACCGTCACTGCTAGACAGTAAATTTTCTCCTTCTTTGAGGCATTTCATCGAACACCTTGTGCTCTTTTCGGGATATTGCTATTTTTTTGTGGTATTTGATTTCACACGGTCACCATCCAACCAATAATTAATCTCATGGGTTACTCAAGACTTCACCCATGTCAATCTTATGATTTCAAACAACAATGATACCCCATTTCTACCCAACAACATTTTACATTATAACTTTCACAAATATACAAGCCCAACAATTTCCTCCGATAAATCGCCACGCTACTCAAATAATCGCAACAGGGAAGAGTTTTAGAAATATACCTTGATTTTGTTGGTGAGAAGAAATCGTTATTCCCTTTTGATTTATATGAATCGATGGATAACTAGCGGGAACTTGGTGGTTTATTGCGTTTTGAGCGAGGTGGAGAAAGGACAATGGGGATGTGGGACTTGCTTGGGGGAAAAAAAAGATTTTAATTTTAATGGAGGTTTGGAGCTTTAGAGTAGCATATGAGTGGGAAGATGATGAAGAAGATGAGTTAATATATATTCGGACGGTTTGTTTTGTTTTGGGTCGGGTCTCACTTAAATTAAAACTTACCTGACGCGGCTGCTTGGCGTGACGGTCCGTCGCGGCTGTGACGGTCCGTCGCGGCTGTGACGGGCCGTCCCTTGGGGCGTCACAATTAGGCAGTGAGCCCTTGTGAGAATTATGGGTGACGGCCAGAGATGACGGTCCGTCAAGACTTTGACGGTCCGTCGAAACCATCGTCACTCTAAAACAGTGGGCATGAATATTTGTCAGTTATGTGACGGTCCGTCAACAGTCACCGTCACTCTTAGATAGAACACGCTGTTACGTCCATTCTTTGTACCTGCACACTCAACGCACACATTAACCAATTCTAACAAATCACATTTTTCTACGACTGTAATACAACAACAATTTATGGGTTGCCTCCCATACAACGCCTGATTTAACGTCGCGGCACGACGCGGGTGTCTTGATTACTCAGACTTCATCAAGATACACCAAAGACAGAACATGTACCTCCCCCGGGAGGCCCAGATATTGCTTAATCCTCTGCCCATTGGCTTTGAACAACTCACCATCTTTATTTTTGAGTTCGACCGCACCGGATGGGAACACTTGGTGTACTTTGAATGGTCCGGACCATTTGGATTTGAGTTTCCCAGGAAATAATTTGAACCTGGAGTTGAACAACAATACCAAGTCCCCTACTTTGAACTCCCTTTTCTCAATCTTCTTGTCATGGTACAGCTTCATTCGTTCCTTGTAGAGAGCGGACCTCTCATATGCTCGCAATCGGAACTCGTCCATCTCATTCAATTGTTCCAACCTTAGTTCCGATGCCTCTTTCCAACTGAGATTTAACTTTTTGAGCGCCCAAAGGGCCTTGTGCTCAAGTTCCATGGGCAAGTGACACGCTTTACCAAAAACAAATTGGTAAGGAGACATACCTATTGGCGTTTTAAACGCTGTTCGATACGCCCAGAGTGCGTCATCCAGCTTCCTCGCCCAATCTCGCTGGTTCACACTCACAGACTTAGCCAAGATCTCTTTAATCTCCCGGTTCGACACCTCGACTTGCCCACTAGTTTGGGGGTGATAAGGTGTGGCTACCTTGTGTTGCTTCACTCCATATTTTGCTAGAGCAGCCCGGAACACCTTATTACAAAAATGTGAACCTCCATCACTGATGATTGTGCGAGGGGTGCCAAACCGAGCAAAGATGTTTCTTTTTAAGAACGCCACCACACTTCTTCCTTCGTTATCGGCTAAAGCAACTGCCTCTACCCACTTTGACACATAATCCACCGCTACCAAGATGTAGCGGTTCCCGTAAGAACTTTCAAAAGGGCCCATGAAATCTATTCCCCATACGTCGAACAATTCAACCTCGAAAATAGTGGACATGGGTAGCTCTTGTCGGCGAGAGATTGCTCCTCTTCGTTGGCATTGATCACAGAACTTGGCAAATTCATATGAATCTTCCTGGATTGTCGGCCAATAATAACCACACTGTAAGATCTTTCGGGCGGTTCGATTACCCGCATGATGTCCTCCAACTGGGGATGAATGGCAAGCTTGCAAGATGCTTGTCATTTCCGCTTCTGGTACACATCTCCTCATTATGTTGTCAGCACACAACCGGAATAAATACGGCTCATCCCAGAAAAACTTACTTGCATCATGGAGAAACTTCTTTTTCTGGTGGAAGTTCAAACCTTCCGGGATCATGTGACTCACCGCATAATTTGCGAAGTCAGCGTACCAAGGCACCATATCACGTGACGCAGCCATCACCTGCTCATCCGAGAATGCATCATCAATCTCCGGTACTTCCATTACGTTCTCTTCCCTCTCAAGCCTGGACAGATGATCCGCTACCTGGTTCTCACACCCTTTTCGATCTTTGACTTCAAAGTCAAATTCCTGCAACAATAGCACCCATCGGATTAGTCGAGGTTTTGCATCCTTTTTGGTCATCAGATACCTCAAGGCTACATGATCTGTGTGCACCACCACTTTTGTACCAAGTAAGTATGCTTTGAATTTCTCAAAGGCGTATACAACAGCCAACAGCTCCTGTTCTGTCACTGTGTAGTTATTTTGCGCCCCATTCAATGCTTTACTAGCATAATAAATGGGGTGAAAAAGTTTGTCTCGCTTCTGTCCCAGAACAGCTCCAAGCGCCACACCACTCGCATCGCACATTACTTCGAACGGTTTGGACCAATCCGGGGCAATTATAATAGGAGCATCCACTAACTTTTCTTTCAGGCATTCAAACGCCTTCAAACACTCAGCATCAAATACAAATTTCGTCTCCTTTTCAAGCAACTTGCACAATGGGGTAGCAACCTTAGAGAAATCTTTGATGAACCTTCGGTAGAAACCGGCATGACCAAGAAAACTCCTCACACCCTTTACTGAAATGGGTGGAGGTAGTTTCTCGATGACTTCAATCTTGGCTCTACAATGCCTTCTTTCACCATGAAATGGCATTTCTCCCAATTTAGCACGAGGTTTGACTCTTCACATCTTTGCAATGCCTGACTCAGATTAGCCAAGCAATCATCAAATGCATCACCCACTACCGAAAAGTCATCCATGAAGACTTCCAATGTGTTCTCCACCATATCAGAAAAGATAGACATCATGCATCTTTGGAAGGTTGCAGGAGCATTGCAAAGACCAAAGGGCATGCGTCTAAAAGCAAACGTACCATAGGGACAAGTGAACGTGGTCTTCTCCTGATCTTCCGGGGCGATAGATATTTGGTTATACCCCGAATATCCATCTAAAAAGCAATACCAACCTCTTCCAGCTAATCTATCCAGCATCTGATCCATAAAGGGCATAGGGAAATGATCACGGAGAGTACAGGAGTTTAGCTTCCTGTAATCCATACAGACTCGCCAGCCCGAGACAGGTCTTAAAGGAATCAGCTCATCTTTGTCATTTGCTACCACAGTCATTCCTCCCTTCTTAGGAACACATTGCACTGGGCTTACCCATTTGCTATCAGAGATTGGGTAAACCACTCCAGCATCGAGCCATTTGATGATCTTTTTCTTCACCACCTCTTGCATTGGCGGATTCAGTCTCCGCTGGTGCTCGGTGGTGGGAGTGCAATTTTCTTCTAGATGTATCTTATGAGTACAAATACCTTGTGGGATGCCAATAATAACTGCAATGGTCCAGCCGATTGCTCTCTTGTGTCTCCTCAGAGTGGATAATAACGCTTCAACTTGAGATTACACAAGGTCTGTCGCGATGATTACCGGTAAGGTATCTTTGTCACCTAGAAATGCATACTTCAGATGGCCTGGCAACTCTTTCAACTCTAATACCGGCGCTTCCTCAATAGAAGGCTTTGCAGGAGGTGTTGATCTGTTCTTTAAATCGAGATCCAATTTCTTTGGGGCGTAACCATATGACCCCATTCCAACCATAGCATTTACAATTTCCTCATAATCTTTGACGCCTTCATCATCGAAATTCATCATAACTGCTGCCAATGTCTCTACAGCAAGTCTCTCTTCAACAGAAATGATCACATCAGATTCTACAACAACATCAATAACCGAGACGACATTCATGTCCCTCGGTTGCTTCATTGATCTGCACACATTAAACTTCACTACCTCTTTGTTCAACCTGAAAGTCAACTCGTTGCTCTCCATATCTACCAATACTCTTCCGGTTGCCAAGAAGGGTCGTCCCAAAATAATAGGGACTTCGAAGTCCACCTCGCAGTCCAAAATCACGAAGTCTGTCGGAAAAATGAACTTCTCCACCTTCACAAGTACATCATACAAAATACCAACCGGGCGTTTCACCGATCTGTCAGCCATCAATAACCTCATAATTGTCGGTTTGGGGGCTCCTAAGCCCAACTGCTGGTAGATGGCTAACGGCATCAAGTTTATGCTAGCCCCCAAATCACAAAGAGCCTTGGCAAAGTTAAACTCCCCTATGGTGCAAGGAATAGTGAACGCACCCGGGTCTTCTTTTTTTGGACCAGCGACCTTGATGAAATGGCGCTACAATGGTGGAGGTTGTCTTCCGGTTCAAAACTTACCGACCTCTTCTTTGTGATCAAGTCCTTCATGAACTTGGCATAACCGGGCATTTGTTCAAGCGCATCCACCAGAGGGATGTTCACTGATATCTGTTTGAGCATGGTCATGAAGTTCAGGAACTTTCTATCTTCCACTTTCTTCTTCAGCCGCTGTGGGAAAGGAGGTGGTGGCCGAGGCATCATAGTTGGAAGTTTTTCAACCTCCTTGCTTTTATCTGTGAGCACTTGAGTAGCATCTTCTTCCACGCCGAGTTTTTCAGCAGACACTTTCACACCCTCATCGACCATAATTTCAGCATCTATTAACTCATCATCCTCAGCTACAGCATCTTTCTGGGTCTGAATTACCGGATGTGTTTCCGATAATGCGTTACCGCTTCTGGTGGTGATTGCCATACAATTCGCGTCGTTTCTCGGGTTTTGAATGGTGTCACTCGGCAATGTTCCAGCTTTCCTTTGATTTAGAGACGCCGAGACTTGACTCATTTGCTGCTCTAACTGCTTGATTGCGGTGGAATGAGAATTCACTAACTGACTCATTGATGTTAATTCAGATTTCATTTCCTTGACTCCGGAGTCAGTAGATTCCACCTTCAACAACATCTTTGCCATCATATTCTCTAATTTGGAAGTCCCTGTCTCATTACTAGTTCTTTCTCGGTTACCAGGTGGTACGTACAACCCACCTCTATCAGTGTTATTTTTCCAGTTCCCCTGATCACGATCTCTATAGCCAGCTTTCTCATGGTAGTTGTCCCTCTGATAGTTCCGACCTTGGTTTCCCTGGCCATTGGCCTGGAAACCCCCCAAATAATTTGCCTCCTCATCAGACTCGAACTCTGCTGCTCTACTTTGGGAACTCACAACTTTCACTTTCTCCATATCTGCTGACAGCAAATGTTTTGTCAGTAGGTCCATTTGTGTTTTCAGATGGGCCATATCTTGATCCCGCTCTTCCTCTCTCCTGCGCTGTTCTGCAGACATACCTACTGTATGAGTGCTAGCAGCCGTCTCGATGTCCCGTGTATGCCAGGCCCTGTTGGTTTTAGTGAGCCGGTCCAGAATAGTTGTGGCATCGATGAAAGTGAGACCCATAAATGCTCCACCTGCTGCATTATCTAGTGTCGGCTTGGTAGCCGAATTCAGTGCCCTGTAGAATGTCTGCATCAAAAACTCGTCGTTCAACTGATGGTTAGGGCATTGTGTCAGCTTCTTCTTGAATCGCAGCCAGGTCTCGTGCAATGCTTCGTGAGGTTGCTGCCTAAAATTGCTAATCTCATCCCTCAACTGTATCATCCTAGAGGGAGGAAAGAACCTTTCTAGGAAAGCTCCTTTCAACTCTCCCCAAGTTGCGATAGAGTCGGGGGTCAGCTCTGTCAACCATAGCGCTGCCTCATCAGACAGAGACAACGGAAACAACCTGAGCCTGATCGCTGTCTGACTCACACCAGGCAATTCGAATGACTTGCAGATACCCACAAAGTTCATCAGGTGTCTGTTTGGATCATCACCAGCCGTACCTCGGAATAATCCATTTAAGTTCAACAGCTGGAGCATTGTGCTAGTTATGTTGAACTTAGCCCCGGGCGCTAGTGAAGGGAGAATAATGGCGCCCGTAGCACCAGCTCCGTCTAATACAGTGTCATCCTCTATATCTTCAGCATTCAAGTGATGCTGATCCTGTTGAGCCTGATGTGCTGCAGCGAGCCTTGCTGCCTCCGTCTGTTGTGCGGCCATGGTTTGCCTTAGCATTCTTGCGAGCTCGGGGTCGTAGGGTAATATTGGTTCACCCGAGCGTCGGGTACTTGGCATGCACTACTCAGTACCCTGTAATAAATAAAAACAACAAATAAAAGTAAAATCAGGAAATATGACTAAGAGTCAAATAAACACACAAGACTTAATAAACAACCGTATTCCCCGGCAACGGCGCCAAAAATTTGATACGCCCAAATTACAACTCCAATTACGAAGCGTAAGCGGTCGCTGTCAAATATAGAACCCAACTAAGGTTGGGGTCGATCCCACAGGGAATAAGATGCAAATTAAATCGATAGTGAATTAAATGACTAGTAGTCGATAGTTTCCGGTAAATTGGGGGGTGTTGTGTGAACAATATTTAACCAAAGCAAAGAATAATGTGCGATTAATAATCAATATGAGAGTGAACTAGGGAAGTGTTCACCATAGCGTCGTAACAATTTCGACTCAAGGCTTAACCGGGTTCGCTCTATATGCATATCACGATGTGATTGAACTTATGGTATCGTCTAAACGTTTCTCAACCAATTAGACAACTTTCCTTTTCAATTCTCTCGAACTTGAAAAGGTGAACTTCCTTATTTCAATCCTAAACATCAATTAGATTAATCTAGTTACAACATTAATCATGAGACGAGAGTTGGTAGTCTCGAATCCTTGTAGTTAATCAAATTTCCCGGTTTTAATCTCTTTACTCAAGCAAATTAAACCTAGGCATGTTCTAATGTTTGCAACCACCAGAAAACGTTAGTAATTGAATGATTAACCACGTGACAACATAAAGATAGAACCCTACGCTACCCGGAATCTATATTGCTACTTTTGTCATTGCTCCCACAACCCTAGTTGTGGGAAGTTAGTTACTCATGCTATTAGGAAAAGAGAAGAGATTTATATTCATAATAAAGCGAAAAGAATCTTACAATATAATGAACACAAGCTTCAATTTATCCAAGAACAAGAATCCAAGATCCCAAGAACAATGGAAGAACAAGATTGAAGAAGAAAACAAACGTGTTTGTTGTGTTTCTTCCTCTCAAAAGTCGCTCAAAAATATCCTAAAACTATTTTGTAAAATGAATAAATAAACTAAACCTAACACAGGGTATTTATAGTAGTCCAGGAAATAAAGTCCAAAAATAGGATTTTCGGGATCCCGCGTCGCGTTGACGGGTCGCCTGACGGACCGTCAAGCATGCGACGGGCCGTCACTCCAAGCCGTCGCCACTATCCAGTGCTTGCTCATATTTAGTTTCAACTTGACGGTTTGGCTGACGGACCGTCACCCATGCGACGGACCGTCACGCTAACCGTCGCTGCTATCCAGTATAGGTTCTCCTTGAGCTCCCACTTGACGGTTTGTCTGACGGTCCGTCACAGGTGTGACGGGCCGTCGTGCCAACCGTCGCCGCTATCCAGTGGCTCCTTTAGTTGCTGCCAGGTTTGGTGGCTTGGCTGACGGTCCGTCACAGGTGTGACGAGCCGTCAGGTCCTCCGTCAAACTCAACCTTTGTTACTTAGCTTGGGTAGTTTTACTTCCTTTTTGTCCTTGTCTACATTTCCTGCAAATACACCATAAAAACATCAAAAACGACAACGGTTGCTTGAAAATTCACGATTATTCTTAGTTAAAGGAGTCAAAAGTGTCGTAGAATGGCGGCACATCATCCAACAATCACGCTTTGAATAAGAATGGATATATTAGTAATACGTGAATAACATATTATCCTGTAACCATCCATATGTCATCATTCACAACATAATAATAATTTCTACATCATTCATTATTCATCTCATGAGTAACCAATATATAGTTCCTGCAAAACTATAAACTGTAAACCAAGCAACCTTTGAAAGTTACAGATTTGGCTCCAGATGATATTTGTTGATTCGATAAAGAGCATAACACAACTGATTCACTTTTCTGTTGCACGACAAAAAAATAAAATTGTTATCTCGTAAGGATGTGGGCAAATAATTTAAGTCTTAGCAGACTATCACAACGCGTCTTAGCAAGCATATATATAGTTTGTACATAGACGGGGATTGATGATCAATTGACAGATGAAATCCAACAGAAGTTCAGTATCAGTACAAGATGATGGACAAACACATAATACTTTCAAGTGGCCTTTCTTCTGTCTATGCATACTCCAATAATCACACTTTGAATAATATCATAAATAAGATTCTTTACTTTGATACCACTTGTACGGGAATACTTTGTACACCTTGGCCTGTCACACAAAGGTATATCATAAATTACTCGTCTTATTAGTTGATTATTACTGCGGCAGTCGGTAACCTAATATTTTTCCTTGCGCCCTACGACAGTGTCAATAGAATAGGCTTAAACCTAATGAATTCTAACTCTAAATAAAAAAAAAACGACGTGGGGTATAAGAAAGAGAATTCTAATCCAAAAGTGAATTTTAAAACTAAATAAATAAAAGTTTAATTAAATAATAATTGAAGAAAAATAGTAAAAAGACGATTTTGTCTAAAGTAGAGACTTTTAATGAAGGGTAAAAAGTTCAAATCACATTATAAGGTCCTTCACACTTTTAATATAACTAGTTTAGTGTACGCGATTTGCGCGTGATCGAGACGTGTACCTTATTTAACAACAAACACTAAGAATAAAATAGGACTTAGCTACGAACTTCGTCACTAAATTGCTCGTAGCTAAGATATTTTTTTTAATAATTTGTTGCTAATCCTTTACTAAATTAAATTAGTGATGATCAATTTTATTGTTTACCTTTTCATTGATAAGTCATGTTTCTATACAAAAAATATATAAGAATTTCTCATAAAATAAAAATCAACTCTTAGATTATACTTATGAATCCGAACACGTATGTATATCCGTGATTTGATCGGAGGTCATCAACTTTAACTTGCAGGACATGTAAATTTAAAATAAAAATAAAATAACATTAATACAAAAAGAGTATTTTACAATAACAAAAAGATTAACCTCAACATTATATTCACTGTATAATTGTATGGGTGTAAAGCGACGGACTCCATATGTATGTACATAAAGAAGCATTAGTAATATTCAGCAGAACGAATGAGAACATTAAAATTAATAAAATATTATAAAATAATAAACTAAGAGTTCTTATTTCTCTTGAGAGATGAATTATAATGAAGGAAAACCCTTTATTTATAGGAAAAAACTAACGTGTTCTCAAACGATATTTGTATTAGTGTTTTTATCTATTACTTTTACGATAATTTTACAACTTTTATTTTGCTAAAAGCAACTTTAATTTGTCAAAACTAACAGTAGCTAACCAAAAGCTATAGCAATTTTCTAATTTTTTTTCAAAAAGATATATATTAGCTTACCAAAAAACTAACAAATTTGTAGTATTAAGTACTAACGTTCGATTAATTAACTTTTTTAAGCATTTAGTTAAGGTAATATTTTAATTGATTTTAAAGTCCTAAATTTAAGGTATATAATTCAAACAAGGAAAGGTTTAATGACTAAATTTAAATGAATTTTAACTATTAAAAATATTAGAAAAATAGTAAAAAGACGATTTTGTCTAAAACAGAGACTTTTAATGAAGGGCAAAAAGTTCAAATCACATTATAAGGTCCTTCACACTTTTAATGTAGTACTAGTTTAGTGTATGTGCGTTGCACATGTACATCATGTCAAATCATCAATCAATATAAAATATATAAAATTAAAAATAGCAGATAGTAACATAATAGAAATTATAATAAAACAATATGACAATTGAAATATCATAACAATACAATTAAACCTAATCTTTACATAAAAATTTCTTAAAGCCAGACCAAAAATTCATCTACCACCCTTATTAAGTAGTAAAAATAGAAGATAGCAACATAACAGAAACTGCAACAAAATAATACGATAATCGAGATATTAGAACAATACGATTAAACCTAACTTTTATACCTAAACTCCTGAAAGCCTGATCGAACATTTATCTACCATAAAATAATATGATAATCAAAATATCAGAACAATACAATTAAACCTAACCTTTTCACAAAAATTCTTCAAAACCCGACTAAACATTCATCTACTACCTGTATTAAACAGGAAAATAACAGATAGTAACAGAATAGAAATTACAATAAAATAGTACAATAATTGAGATATTAGAATAATATGATTAAATCACATCTTTATACAAAAAAAAAACCATCAAAATTTTGTTAAGTGCATGAAGATTGAAGATTGAGTCAATACCCAATAATTCTAAAAATTCCTATATGATTTGTTTTAGGAATTCCTCTGTTATAACCAAAAGACGATTGAAAAATTTCCCCAAAAAAGCTATGAAGTAAAGGCTACGGTAGTTTTTTTTAGAATATAATATTATTAATATTGTAATATATATTTCAAAAAGGATTTAATTTTGAAACTTTTATATGTTTTGTTTTAAGGATTCCTCTTTATAACCAAATAAAGATTGAAAAAACTCCTATAATAAAGCTACGAACTCGTTCTGTAATAATACTACAATCCGATTAATTCAAATTCACGTTAAATAAGGCCAATAAGGAAAAAGTGTTCCCTACCGAAGACTTATAAAAAATAAATAACTAATAAATACTAAGCAAATAGTAACCGAATGGATTAAGGAAAATATGAAAGCGTGAAAGTTATATAACTTACCAATGGAGTATACTTTGAAGAGTTGGCTTTCAACAAATAAAACTTTTCTAAACCTAAAAATCCACAACTCAAAACCATATAAAAAGAGATAAGGCGCAAAATTAAACAAATACCAAAATTAAAAGCGTGAAAGAGAAAAAGAAGAACAAAAGTTTATGAGCATATATTAAGTTCAACAAAACTATAATGATATCAAAATTGAAGAGGCAATATGTTTTTATTGTGATACAATTGCTAAGAAATAGACTTGGAATAGAATTCTAGTTTGAAATAAAAAAGAATAGAATTACCTTTTACCAAATAAGTTTAAAAACTGCGGACCTTTTTCTTTTGGGAAACAACCGACTTTTTTATTTGGAAAAGTCAAGTTTAAATCACATTATAAGATATATAAGGTAAAATTTTAATTGATTTAAAAATGTTATATATTATTTTCTATAAGGTAAAATTTATTTGTGCAATAATTAGTAGATCTTGGACTCTATGAATAACAATTCTACCAGAATTTTATTTCTATAATAATGGTTTTTTTTGTTTTTTCCGTACCTGATTTAAATTTTTTCATTTTTTCACATGTTACTTTTCTTCTTTTCTTTTATCTTTTTTTTTGCTTGATAAGTTATTTAATTATTTTCAAATTATCAAATATAAGAAAAATAGTAAAAAGACGATTTTGTCTAAAGAAGAGACTTTTAATGAAGGGCAAAAAGTTCAAATCACATTATAAGGTGCTTCACACTTTTAATATAACTAGTTTAGTGTACGTGCGTTGCACGTGTGTATCACAACAATATAAAAAATTGCATACAAAAAGACAATAGAGTATATAATATTGCAATTGAGGCCGGTGAAGCTCTTCACCACTCACGTATTTAAATCATTATCTAATATGATTAGTGTACGCGTGTTGCATTATGTATTACGTTAATCAATAAAAATATATGTGAAACAAACATATCTTTGAAAAATAAAAGTCAACATTAAAATAAATATAAATTTTAATATCTTTACAAAAATAAAATAATACAATAATTGAGATATCAGAACAATACAATTAAATCTAATCTTCAAAAAAAAATTTAAAACCCGACAAAACATTCATTTACCACCGGTGTTAAGCAACAACAAAAAAAATCTAGTAACAGAGTAAAACCTACAAAAAAATAATGCAATAATCGAGATATCAAAACAATACAATTACAATTAAACTAACCTTCACGAAAAATCCTCAAAACCCGACTAAATATTCATCTACAACCTGTATTAAGCAACAAAAAATAATAATCTAGTAACCGAATAAAAACTACAATAAAATAATACGATAATCGAGATATCAGAACAATACAATTAAACCTAACCTTCATGAAAAATCCTCATAACCCGATCAAGCACATCTACCACCTGTATTAAGCAGAAAAACAACATCTGGTAACAAAATAAAAACTACAACAAAATAATACGATAATTCAGATATCAAAACAATACGGTTAAACCTAATCTCTACACAAAAATTCCTCAAAGTCTGACCAAACATTCATCTATCACCTATATTAAGTAGAGAAAATAACAGTAAGAAGAACAACAACATTATAAGGTCCTTCACACTTTATATATATATATATATATATATATATAATTTTTTCTCCTAGAACAGTTTTTGAAAGAATAGTCGTCATAAACCTAAATAAAATGAGACATTAATAAAAATAATATTAATTGATTAGTTAAAAGAAATTCTAATCCTAAACCTAAACTCCTAAAGTTATGCTTAAATCTAAATACTAATAACATAATCGTATAAATAACAAAGAGACAATTAATATAAATAATATTAATTAATTTATCAAAAGGAATCCTATACCTAAAATGATGTTTAAAGCTAAAAAACATAGTCGTATAAATATATATTTAATGAATTCTATAAATTTAGACTTCTTGTTATATATTAATAATAATAATTGGAGAAAAATAAATAAAAAGACGATTTTGTCTAAAGGAGAGACTTTTAATGAAGGGTAAAAAGTTCAAATCACATTATAAGGTGCTTCACACTTTTAATATAGTACTAGTTAAGTGTACGTGCTTTGCACGTGTGTATCACGTTATAAATAATATTAATATGTAGAACTACAAATTCAATCCAATAACAAAACAAATACCATAAATGAGGAGATAATTTTGATTTTTTTACATATTGCGTAACATACTTCTATAGATTGGGCAATAAAATAATAATGTAAAGTAAATTTGGTTAGAGCTACACAAAAATATAGCTTGTTCACTTGCTCCTCTTTCTTAGTACACTCTCATTCATCTCTTTTGAGTCCCCAAAAAAAATATAATAATGTTATGATTTATCAAGTTTAATAATCCTTCAATAAAATACATAACTTAAAAATAATAAAAATGATCTTACAAAAGTGCAAATTCTAAAGTACCAACGGTATTTCTAATTGCTTGTGTACTCTTTTTATAATTAATTTTATCTATTTAATTAAAGTAATCAAATTATACAAAATCATATTGATTATACTTTTATAACACATAATCAACACTCTAAAACCTAATGAAGTTCTAGTAGGTACACGAAAGTTTCCTAATTTAATTTTAAAAAAATTGGTGTCATTTTTTTGGCTATATGATTATATAACAAAGGTTAAAATTTCTAAACCTAAAAGGATTTTTAAACGCGTGCAAGATTACTAAAATTTCTAATATATAGTGCAACTAATAGCTTCCGTTAGTTACAGTCCTAAATATAAGGTAGAATTGTGTGTTTGACATTAATTCTTCTGATGCTGCTTATTATTTATTTTTCTTATCATATATTTTAGGATTTCTTAATTTTAAATGTTACAAAGATAATTAAATAATAATTTAAGAATTTGAGACCTCTTGGAATATTCAATATAATATACTTAGGAGTCTTCTAATTTATTTATGTATTATAGTCAATATTTAATATTATAAAGATAATAATATAATAATTAAGGAAAAATAGTTTAAAAAAGAATATTGTCTAAAGGAGAGATTTTTAATGACTAAAAGTAGCAAATCCACATTGATAAGACAAGCTTCATACAATCAAATGTCTATAATTGTATAAAGATAAATCATAAAAGAGGAGACTCTTCACATCAATAGAGAAGTTTACTACCTAAATTACAAAAAAAATTGAGCGGTAAAATAGATTAAGAGAAGACTCTTCACATCAATAGAGAAGTTAACTAACTAAATTTACAAAAAAAATTGAATGGTCAAGTAGATTAAATTATATAAGTCAAAAGGCGACAAATTACAAAATCTCCAAGAATAGATTCATGAACAAAAATCGAATAAAAGTACAAAATAATAAATTTAATCAATCAGTATTTACACATTATTTACCCATACAACTTGTTTTTGACGCTTGATATGTTTTTCTATGAACTACTTGCTGTGAGACTTAGCAGAACTCAAATCAGTGGTTGCGGTGGATACTGCCGACATAACATAATCTATTTAAATGATATTGCTTGTATCCAAAAGAAAAAAGACAATGATTAGAGCCATTATTAAAAATAATGAAGATATGTCAGATCTAATAATTTATTCACAATTGAAACAGTTGCATAGAATCAAATTTTAAAAGAGAATTCATATAGAATCAGAATGACTAACCAATTTCTTGTGACAGAATGTAACGATCCAAAGAATCTGGTCAAAACTGTAAATACGTCAATTTCAAATTATTAATTGTATATGAGTCATTATAAACAAAAATCACAAAAAAAATCTCAATTAACAATTATCTATCAAGAATATATGATAATTTATTATTTTAAATTTTTAGAACATACTAAAATCATAAAAAGAAAACTTTTCAATTAGCAATTGTCTCTCAAAAAATACATGATAAGTTAAACATACTAAAATTTTAGAAAACTTACCTCAAATCACAAGCAAATTTGTCTCTTCACTCATAGATACTATCAATATTTCACAAAAAAAACTTCTCAATTAGCAATTATCTATATATATTTTGGTACTTTGATAAAGAGACAAAAACACTATAACAATTCAAGCATAACGAAGAATAAATATACCAAAAAGAATAACATATACATGAAAAGGTTAGATTTTCAATCAACAAAAAGAATGAATACACACTACTACAAAACAAAACTAACCACATTAAATAAACAAAATAAAAAGTAATAAGACGTAAAGTCATAAAAGGACTCAACTACGTAAATTGATTGTTGGTTGTTGATGCTTGCATGTTGGTAACCATTTATATAACAAAAAGAAACGGTGTTTTTATTCGTGTGAAATAGGTATGACATTGGAACTTCGAGAATAAACAGGACACTAATTAATTAATAATAAATTTTCAAAGAATTTCTCACATATCAATTAAAAAACCCACTTCAATATTATAAATCGGTTTAGTAGTAGGAATTAGTATATTTAAATTACCTTTTGTGTAATAATATATACTATACAATATACCTAATATATGAATATATTATTGGACGTGCAAAAATTGTAAACTCTATAATGACATATATTGTATATAATATAATATAAATAGAAACCTTTTCCAAATATATAACCTTTTCCAAATATATTGAAGTGTGCGTGTGTTTTTTTTTTGGTGGAAACCTTTTGCAAATATAATTCATCTTTTTTTCCTATTTCCAAGAATATTTTATATATTTATTAATTGAGTACAAAAAGTGATATGTATTAATTTGAAGGGAGAAGTGAAAAGACAATTTTGTCTAAAGAAGAGACTTTTAATGAAGGGCAAAAAGTTCGAATCACATTATAAGGTGCTTCACACTTTTAATATAATATACTAGTTTTACTGTACGCGCTTTGCGCGTGATTCAAGCGAAAAAAATAGTTCGTAATAGACAAAATAACATTACTTTTAATGAAGGGCAAAAAGTTCAAACCTTATAACAATTTATGTTTCCTAGGATATCGAGTAAAGAAATCTATAGACATCATCGGACACAGTATAACTATATTAACACACAAAATAGTGATCATGTAACAAAAATTATAGACTAAGAATCTACTGAAATTTGTTCAAAAATTATTTGAAGTTCATGATAGGATTACAGTTTACAAAAAGGAAGCTACACCAATTTTGAAATTTTATAGAGCAAGAAGTAAGGATGAGAATAAACGGATGATCCATACTTTATTTTTCAAGAAGTAACAAACTTTTGTCCATGAAACAGTATGCAACATTGGCTTAGGGTGGTTCAATATTATTCGGAAAAAAAAGAAGGAAAGAGATAAATCTTTGATTTTCCCTGCTAAAGTGCTTGTTTCATTCAATTATTCGATTAAAAATTTTCAACTGAAAGAGAAACCCAAAAAATTATCAAAAGAAAAGAATTCATTATTAATTTTACAATCAAATCTGAAGAACCAAAACAGAATCATAGAAAAAAAGAGATAAAAATCATAACTACCTAATTTTCATGCAAAATCACACAATAATACAACATAATATTTTTTTAAAAAAAATTGAAAAAGGCAAAACCATGAAATTTAAGAACACGAGAAAAAAAACTTACGATATATCCGATTGATATGAAGACGAACTCACAAGCTCTTCCTCCTCTTCCTCTCTCTCCTTTTTACCCATCAAAATAAGAAGGAAAAAAAATATTATCGCAAATATTTTTGGTGTTCAAAAATAAACCAAACTTTGAAACTTGTAATTCCTTCTCAATTGTTTGTTTGGATGTATTTTTGGTGAAAAAGTATATTAATAATAAATATACACGATAAATTGAACCAACTAAACCTAGACAACTTACAAAACAAAAATTACCTCTTATCATATATTTTAGTACTCCTAATTTAATAAAAAAAGTCTTACCATATATTTTAAAGTCTTGATTCCATATATTTTAGGAGTTAATATTATAAACATAATTAAATAATTATTTGAGAAAAATAGTGAAAAAATAATTTTATGTATTGCAGAGTCTTTTAATGAAGGGCAAAAAGTTCAAATCACATTAGGTCATGTACTTGAACGCTATAATTCATATTGAACACAAATATTATACTCTCGTTGTCCCAATTTATGTGGTATTTTTCACTTTCTGAGAGTCAAATAGTTTAAGTTTGACCATGAATTTGGACACGAAATCTTCAACTTTTTTGAAATAAAATTTTATGTATTTGAAAACTATGTAAAAAGTACTATTTGAATCTCGAAATTCAAAAGGTGCCACATAAATTGAGACAGAAGAAATAGTTCCTTTGGAAAGGGGTTGCAGGGTCATATTCAGAGCGTCCTTCAATCTTTAAATCAACACTATTCCTTCCTAGAATACATAAATATAAACCAAAATTGAAGTCAATATATATGTGGACAAATTTATCAAGCAATATGCATATAATTACAGGAAAATATGATACTAAAAGAGGGACATGCATATAATTACACGAAAATATGATACTAAAAGAGTTGAAAATTATTACCTCTAAAACGATCATGAAACTCTTTATATATATAGTTAATAATATGTGTTTAAGTGCTATTGTCCTATTTGAATTAGTATAGGACTATAAAAATTCAATATATTTAGGAGTCTTTCTATTTATTTTTTCATATATTTATTATAGTCAATATTTAATATTATAATAATTGTAGAAAAATAGTGAAAAGACAAAATTATCTAAAGCAAAGAGTTTTAATGAAGGACAAAAAGTTCAAATCACATTATAAGGTGCTTCACACTTTTAATATAATATAGATATAGATATAGATAGATATAGATATAGATAGATAGATAGATAGATAGATAGATATAGATATAGATAGATAGATAGATAGATAGATAGATATAGATATAGATAGATATAGATAGATAGATAAATAGATATAGATAGATATAGATATAGATATATAAATTTATTATTATTATTATTATTGTTTTTATTTAATATTTAAATATATTTTATAATATCCGAAAGGATAAGTTTATGAAATAGTAAAAGTTCATTTAGAATTCTTCAATGTTATGTTTCTAATTTTAAGTTAATGATAATCTTTTTTTTTTAAAGAAAATCTAATATTTTTAAATTCAAATATTTTTAATCGTTTATTATTTGAGAATAAGGAGTAAAGTGTTACATACTATTACTACTACGTATGTACTACTACTACTACTACTACTACTACTACTACTACTACTATAATTACTACTATTTTTATTTATTTATGATTAGTATTATCTTTTATTTAATATTTAAATGCATTTTGTAATATCTGAAAAGGATAAGTTTATGAAACAATAATAGTTATATAGAACTCTTCAATTATGTATTGCTAATTTTAAGTTAATAATTTTTTTTCTTCTAAAAGCTTAATATTTTCAAATTCAAATATTTTTAATCTTTCAATACAAAATTTTTTATCATAATATTTTAACCTTTGTCTTAAAACTGCCACATGACTTCTCAGTAGTTTGCCACTTGGCTTCTTCCGGTGCTCCGTCCTCTGCTTTATAATATTTATAAATTTAAGGTCTTAAATATATTATGTATGTGAATTTTACCTTGAGAAAATTATCCTAGATATATATTTAGGACTCTTTATTACATTAAATACATTACTTTTTTCCTAATTACTAAACTAACTTTTTAATTATGATCCATACCAGAATTTAAACACAGGTTATTTTATTTTTATTAATTTTAATTTTATTTGAAATTATTTTATTTAAATAAGAATAAGTTACCTATAATAAAGATAATTACAATTAGTTATTAATTGTCCAATAAATTCTCAATGAGTCTCACTAAATCACACATTTGCATCTCTCTTAAAATACATTGAAAATCTTTAATGTTCTCTTTCCAATGCTTCAATTCTCTCTAATGTAACATAGATTTTTTCTCCATTTTCTTACACAAAATATTTTCACTCCGTTTTCAAAATTGTATATCACTTGATTCTCATTTCTATTTCAACATACATAACCCTGAAATTATTTATCATACAATATGAAATTAAAATTTATACACGTATCTGAAAATTGTATATCACTTGATTTCCATGAATCTTTCAATAAACATAACTAGAAATCATTTTCATACAGCGTGACACCAAAATATATACACAATCTGTTACTACTGTATAATACTATTTTACTGTATTTGAAAATAATATATCACTAGAATCTCATTAATGTTTCAACAACCATAACAAGAAATTGTATTAAATTACATCTACATTTGATAGGATTATAGACAGTTCATACACAGACACAAAAGCTTTTTCTTTAACAAGTATTAATTTTACAATTCTAAGTTATGAATAAAAATTACTGATTTATTATTTTTTTAAAGAAAAAATTATCCTAGATATAATAGGCATAAAATAAGAAAAATCGGATATATAAAAGATTGTTGGCTTGATTGATTTCCCAAAGCGTTTTTTAAGGAAATTTGTTGAGCCTGACTTTTGTTTTCCTTATTTTCTGTTTTTCATTTTTTTAGTTTTTTTCCTTTTTTCTATTTTTTTATTTTGTGTTTATTAAGTTGGTGGATGTTGCAAGAAAATATATAGTAGGTATTGAAAACTAAAATCTTGTGGTATAAGTTATTTCTATCTAATATAGAAATAGAATATATAAGTTTTTTTCCAATTTGATGAATGAAGAAAGTATTTTGAGCCCAGTTGAGTGTATACAACTAGAGCAAGCCCAAACTCTTAGAAGCAGGCTGGATTAATATGAAATGAAGAGAGCCCAACTTGTAACCTGCCTTAAATGTTTGACAAACCCTCTCTCCCTCTATCCCCATCTCGCGAACTCTTCACTGCCTCTTAACTTGTATCTGCTAGCGGCCGCAGTGAATCTCAAACCCTAATCAACATGGCGACGGCGACGACGACGACTCCTCAGATTAGTAAAAAGCGAAAGGTATATTGAAGTTGAGTCTGAGATTTTAGATCTAACTGTATGAGTTGATTGATTTTGTATGTGTTTTAGTTTGTAGCCGATGGAGTGTTTTTTGCGGAGTTGAACGAAGTACTGACAAGAGAGTTGGCGGAGGATGGTTACTCTGGAGTTGAAGTTAGGGTTACTCCCATGCGAACTGAAATCATCATTAGAGCCACTCGTACTCAGAACGTTCTCGGTACATAAAATTTTACTCAGGAGTTCCATTTGCAGTATTTCTTTTCTTCAGGAAATAGATAACAGTATTATAAACGACATCAGACTAGAGGTAATTAAACATTCTACAGAGTAGCAACTGGAGAAAGATAATAAAGCATAACGCTATATAATTGCATATGTTTATCTTTACAAGAAAGAAGGATTAACCCTTCTGGTTGAAAACTGTAGTAATCAACCATTGTTTTGGTGCACTACTGCACTTCTCTATCTTTAACTAGAAATTATACACTTTATGAGATTAGTTTTGGTGGGAGGTAGCAGGTACCTCTTGGAGTTGGTTAATAAAAAAAGAATTATACACTTGATGAGATTTATATGCATTTGTAAATAAGGATTTAATTTTTGTAGAATACTTGAGGATTTATTGTAAAGATTCTGAATGCCGTGCGTTGTGCAATGCCATTTAGCTGTCTTAATGGATGCGTTGCTCAAAATAAATGTTAATTTGTATTTATATAGAATTGAGGTCTAAAATGGAGGTAATGGCAATACTTGGAGAGATTAAACTTCTCCCAGTGTGATGTTATGTCCTGTGGTACTTTCTTTTATCATAAAATGCAAAATATCAAAGAGGGTATAGATAAAATCTTTTCATATTGGAAGTGGGAAACATTTTGGGATAACACAGTAAAATAGGATAATTAGTTTGAATCGGAGGCAAATGAACGATTATCAGATGAGCTGTAAGTATGTGTTTTTTAATGGATTGATTTTATTATTAGTTCAGTAATGGTGTGTTTATGTCTGTATTTTCCAGGTGAGAAAGGTAGGAGGATTAGGGAGCTGACTTCAGTTGTTCAGAAGCGTTTTAATTTCAAGGAGAACAGCGTTGAGCTCTATGCAGAGAAAGTCAATAATAGGGGTCTCTGTGCCATTGCTCAGGCAGAATCACTGCGATACAAGCTACTTGGTGGACTTGCTGTCCGAAGGTCTGTTTCTTGGTTGCACTTCTTCCCTGCCTTAGTTTTTCTTTGTTGTCTAATTTGAACGTCTTTACAGCGAGTTGGTATGTGCTAGTACCTTTCTCGTGTCTGAGGGTGACTATATTTGATCCCATCTGTTTAGGAATCAGAGCGAAGTATATTTATTCCTGATTTCCTATTTTGAAGAATCTAGGTGGGGAAATTTCTGATGCCGTAAATACCTGTGAGGAAAACAAAACTTTCTGATAAAGTAGATGTACTTAAGTAAAAACTGTATAGATACAAAACATCTTCCAATATGGTTGTCCATTTTTGGATCTCATGATAGAAGGTCTACAAAATGCATGCATCTAGCAG
Organism: Jaltomata sinuosa; assembly: GCA_003996215.1. NCBI lineage: Eukaryota > Viridiplantae > Streptophyta > Magnoliopsida > Solanales > Solanaceae > Jaltomata > Jaltomata sinuosa. The sequence goes on along the minus strand of QJPP01000219.1, from coordinate 184,187 downwards.
CGGCAGATCCATGATTTTCACTTGGGGGGTTTGACAAATAAAAATGTAAAAATTATGCAGTCCCTGAGAATCGAACTTTGGACGTTGGGGTGCATTTTGAATGCCTTGGACTACTGAGCTAACCTTTTGCATGTTGTGTTTTGGAGATTCAAAATTTATATATATGTAAATAAACACAAAAAATCTACCCTATATGTACAGTGTAATATTTTGTCAAGGGGGTTTGGGTGAACACCCTCCCGCCCTCTAGATCCGCCCCTGTGTCTAGGTGTAATTAGTAACAAATGTACTAGATATAAAATATCTTCCAATATGGTGCTCCATTTGTTTGTTCTCATGACTGAATGGTCTACAAAACAGACACATCTTCATCTTTACCAAGGGTAAGATGATATAATTTTATTTAAGGTGACACAACCTTTTCAGGTCACCATGCATCATAGCTATTGAAAGCAGATTTTGCCATGTAAAATATGTGTGAAATATCTATATTTGTTAGTTTAGTCAAATATTTATGCTGCATGTTATTTCTTCAACGTAAGGTAGTTTTCGTTGGAGTTTAATTTGCATGTCATGATCAAATTCCACAGATGTCTGCAACTGTTTGGTATAATTCTTTTCTCAAACTTATCCGTTGTCATGTTATAGGGCTTGCTATGGCGTTCTGAGATTTGTGATGGAGAGTGGAGCCAAGGGATGCGAGGTTTGTTGGTGTCATTTTCTTTCTCTATATCCGTCTCCAAGTAGATGTTCTTTGAGGATTTTTATACAGGTTTCTTTTTCTTTAGGTGATTGTTAGTGGAAAGCTCCGTGCTCAGCGTGCCAAGTCCATGAAGTTTAAGGATGGTTACATGATTTCTTCTGGCCAACCTGTTAAAGAATACATTGATTCAGCTGTTAGGCACGTGCTACTTAGGCAGGTTGGTATCCTGTCTAAATATATTTTTACTAATCTGTTAACTTGCTCTTATTTTTGTACTTCAGCTTTGTTATTGTTATTAAACATTGCTGCTACTTTACGTTGTTGTCTATTTACTTTATAGGGTGTGCTCGGTATCAAAGTCAAGATCATGCTTGACTGGGATCCTAAGGGTAAACAAGGGCCTATGACTCCATTGCCAGATTTGGTGACTATTCATCCACCCAAGGAGGAAGAAGAGTTTGTTGTTCCTCCTATGATAGCTGCTCCCGCAATCGAGGTTCCTCCTGTGGCATAAAATCCTACGTTATGATGTTATCTTCAGTCTTGATAACTCCTGCACTAGCTGCCGTGTACTTCTATTTATTTTCCTTTTTCACTGCTGAATACTAGATTACATAGTGAACCATTTTGCTCTGTAGTTTCTGGTATGTAAGATACTAGTAAGCATTTTTGTTTATCTTCTATTCTCCATCTGTTGGGACTTTGAACTGAGATTGCTTTTAATGTTTCACTTTTATTCAATGTAATAGGTGCGCCTGCAGGGCTTGGAGGGAAAATAGGAGTGTTTTTTCCAGTTTTTTAATATTTAGTTAGGTCAATTTTTGAAAAACAAGTTTTATTTTTAGGAAAATACACTTCATCTTCACTTCTTGAAAAATATTTTCCTTCGCACCAAACACACTCTAAGGGTCTGTTTCGGTACAAAGGAAAATGCTTTCTTGAAAGATATGTTTCAGAAAATAAGTGTTTTTTTTTTTTTTACTATTTTCTTGTGTTTGGTAAGTAATCAAAAATTATCATTTTAAAAGCAATTGCATATAATATAGACAAATACTTTGGGAGGTGGGGGTGGGGAGGTAGGTGTTCTAAAAGCTTTTTTGAAAAATAAGTTCCTCAAAAAAAAGAAAGTGTACTTTGAGTGTGTTTGGTACGGTGGAAAATATTTTCTGAAAAATATTTTCTAATTTTTGTGTGTTTAGTTGGTCAAAAAATTTGAAAAATATTTTCTTTCAAAATAAGGAAAATGACTTCTCTAATTAAAGTAGGGAAAATAAGTTCTCACCTTCATAACACTCCAATCTTAATCAATCCACCCTCTTACTCTCACTCCTACCTCCACCCTCACTTTTTTATTTACACAATTTTTTAAAAATATTTTTTCTATTTCACTCCACTCCCACCCATCCCATCTGCACCTCCATCTCACATCAATTTTTTTTAATTTTTTTCAATTCTTTCTGTAAAAAATAAAATTAACTTTTTTTAAAAAAATATTTTTTTTGTATCCCACCTCATTCATCTGCCCACCCACTTTTACACACACCCCACCACCACTACCACCTCCACCCATCTAAACTCAATTTTTAATTTTTTTTTTCAAAAAAATACATTTTTTTCAAAAAAATACATTTTTTCCTTAAAAAAAGTACTTCCTCCGTTTCATTTTGTGTGACATATTTTGACTTGACATGGTATTTAAGAAAAAAGGGAAGACTTTTAAAACTTGTTGTCTAAAATAATCCTTGAACATTTGTATGGTTGTAAATCATTTCATTAAGGGTAAACGAGAAATTTCAAAGTTAAAATTATTCTAATTATAGAAAGGTGACATTCTTTTTGGGCTGGACTAAAAAGAAAAGTGTGCCATATAAAATGGGACGGAAGGAGTAACATTTTTGTACCCCAAACCCCACCCCATCCCACTCAACCCCCACCCTATGCCCCCAGCCCCTCCCCCCACCTCACCTCCACCCCACCCAAATTTAATTTTTAATTTTTTTTTTAAAATTACTTTTTTTTTAAAAAAAGAAATTTTCGTATCCCACCCGCCCACTCCCACTCCACCCAAATTCAATTTTTATTTTTTTAAAAAATATTACTTTTTTTTTAAAAAAAGTAATATTTTTGGTACTCCGTCCCTCCCTCCCCCTCCCACCCACCCCAGCCCCCCCTCTCCCATCTCCACCCCACCCAAAATTCAATTTTTAAATATGTTTTTAAAAAAATTTACTTATTTTTTTAAAAAAGTAATATTTTTGGTCCCCCTCTTATCCCCCGCACCCCACCCCCAAAAAAAGAAAAAAATTTAATGTTTAAATTTTTTTATAAAAAAAAGTTTTTCCTAAAAAAAGTAATCTTTTTAGTTACCTCCCAACCCACCCACCCTGCCCCCCTCCAACCACCACACCCTAATCCTCGACCTACTCCTCAGAAAATATTTTCTACTCTCTAATCAAAAATAAAAAAAATACTTTTTAAGAAATGTGTTTTTGCTCATTAATCAAATAATAGAAAATATTTTTTGAATTTTTTTTTCCACTCACCAACCAAACATGAGAAAATAAGTAAGAAATCAACTTGTTTTCCATAAAATATTTTTCATGCAAAACATTTTCCTTCATACCAAACACACCCTTTATCTTCACTTTTAGAAAAATATTTTCTTGAAAGATATTTTTCAAAAAATAAGTATTTTTTTTTACTATTTTTGTGTTCGGTAAGTATGTAAACATTATCGTATTTGCATATAATTTAGACAAATATCATGAGAGGTGAGAGTGGAGGGGTACGGGTGTGAGATGGTGGGATGGAAGGCTATGGGGGATGAGTGTGAAGATGAAGTGTGTTGGAGGGTGGAAAAATACAATTAATGTGAAATATTATTAGTAAAGTTTGTTTTTCCTACTTTTATTTGGAAGTTTATTTTCTTCATTCTTAAGGAATTTGTTTTCCTGGAGAAAATATTTTTCAAATTATTTGACCAATCAAAAAAAATTGAAAAACAAGTTTCTTAAAAATAAGAAAAATACACTTCACTTCACTTCTTGAAAAATATTTTCCTTCGTACCAAACACACTCTAGGGATCTGTTAGGTAAGAAGGAAAATATTTTCTTGAAAGATATGTTTTAGAAAATAAGTGTTTTTCTTTTACTATTTTTTTGTGTTGGGTAAGTATAAATTATCGTTTTGAAAGCATTTGTATTTAATTTTGACAAATACTATGGGAGGTGGGGGTGGAGAGGTAGGGGTGTGAGATGGTGGGGATGAAGGCTATGGGAAATGAGTGTGAAGATGAGGTGTGTTGGAAGGTGGGGAAAATACTATCAATGTAAAATATTACTAATAGAGTTTGTTTTTCCTACTTTCATTTGAGAATCCATTTTTCTCATTTTTAAGGAACTTGTTTTCTAGAGAAAATATTTTTCAAATTATTTGGCTAATCAAATACGAAAAAATTAAAAAACATTTTCCGACATACCAAACACACCCTAGATCTTTTAATCCCATTACGTGTGTATACTCCGGAATTCTCTCGAGCCAATTGAGTAAAAATATAACATTGTAATTAGCAGTTTTCCCATCTCCTATTGTATAGAGGTCACTGCTTGTATTTGAATATGAAAAGCCTATATTATATATGGCTTTTAATTAAAGTTAGAAAGGGGATGCTTCTGTGGAGTCACTACACTAGGGGGATTTCTGCATTTTTCTTTCTTCTCTGGATAGATCTTGCTCGTAGTAGTGTCTTGACCAGCTAAGTGGTACTAGTGGGTTTCCGTAGGTAAATTATGCATCAAAATCATGAAAAATGCATATCATAAGGAATTATGTGCTTATGAATACTCTCTATTTTATTTTACTTGGATTATGTTGGTTTGGTACATTTCTTAAGAAAATTTATATGGCGAGTTTATTTTACTAATTAATTAATTATATTTTGAAAATCTTAATTTGACTATTAATTATGTAGTTATTTATTGCTGAGGTAGTATTAAGAGAAAATGATAATTTTTTTTTGTTTTGCTAAATGAATGAATAAATAATAAAATTTATTTTTAATATAAAACTCAAGTAATATGAAACGAATATTATTTTAGTAAGTTACAAATTATTCCATGTTTGGACATATATTTGAAGTTGAAAGAAAATTATCTAGGGTTGAAGTTGCGAAAAAGTTTTTAAGTTGTGGGAAAAAAATGTAGGCAAGTTGGAAAATCGTGAGTAGAGTGCCACGTTTAAATTTTGTTCTCAATTTTTTTTTTTACAAATAAATGCCAATTTATCAACTCAAACCTCTTTATTTTAATTTTTTATTTTACTGAAATCTCTTTATTTGCAGGTGAAATCTACAAATTAATGCCACCTCGAAGTAGTATATAAGAGAAATTAAGATCTCTTATTCATTTATAAAATGAATAAAAGAAAATGATCTTTTCAAAATTTTTAAATATAAAAATAAAGATCTTTAATGTGTAAAAGTAAAAATTTCTTGTAAAAATAATATTAAATTAATTCTTTTTTTTTTTTGTAATTGAACTACAAAACTAATCTTCTGAAGTAGTGGATGATTTGATAAAAGTCAGCTGCACATAAATTTTAAGGGCATTCCACTAATATTATATATATATATATATATAAATTATATATATAATTTATCGGTTTGATTCGATTTTCAAATCAAATTTTGTCCGTTTTAAAAGTTTAAAATCAAATCAAACAAAAACCAAAAAGATATTGATTTATTTAATTAGTTTTGATTTGATTTTTGATTTAGATTGATTTTTAATCAAATCATGAACACCCCTAATTGTAATCATCTCATTCTTTCAGAAATTCTGCATATAAAGCAGGTCTCGAAGTTAAAAAAAATAGTACTAATAAAAAGAGTTCATCAATCCATTTTCAGAAATACACAATAAAAGAAAATAGTCATAGAAATAATGGGTTAGGATGAATATATTTGGGGTTGAAGCAGCAAAAACTTCTACTAACAATTAGCAAAAGTACGAAAATATGGAAAAAGGAGGAGGTCTAACACGCTTCTAGCGTTACAATTCTAACAGGCGCTCCACCATACAACAACAATTCCAGAAGTACTCAAAATCCGGCAAGTCACCGGACTACCAAAACTCAAATTTTAGTTTAATTGAAAATTCATTTAAAATGAATAATTTAAATTGAAATCGAGTTACTTCGATCGATTGGGGATTCTATCTAAATCAAAAGAGATTTTTTTTTGAATACTTTGATAACGACAGAAATATATTTGGAACTATAAATAACTAGAGACAAACTTAACTAATACATCAAAGTAGAGGAGTATATTTGACCCTTTTTTCCCTTAAAAATATCATATGACTGACTTAATTGAATTATTTGTCTTTACAGATTATGAAGATATCCAAAAAAAATTCCAATTATTGTATTTTATAGCAATATTTATTTTTGCCATTTAAATGAATGTTATATCTATACTAACACCAATTACTATTTATGTAATTTAATCTTCTTGTATAGAATATTTTATTAATTTCTAATTTTTCTTATTGTGATACATAAAGAAGAAAATTTTGACTTAAACCAATAAAAATTTAGATAAATTTTAATCATGATAAAATATTCAAATCGTCAGAAGAAAACATACCAAGAATTTAATAAAGAAATGTCAGAATTTAATAATGAAATGATAAATAAATATAAAACATTAGTTTTATATGCACTAAAAGACATAAGAATAACTGAATTAAAAAGAATTATATGGGAAAAAATATTTGATAAAATAGACGAATTATTAGAACAGAGATGGTATGAGATAGATCTAGACAATTTAAATATAGATAAAGATTGGGAAAAATATTCAGATCTAGATATCTGGAACATATTATGGAAGTGTGAAAGAAAGATAAAGACTAATTCCCCTAAGGGAAGATTATTATAAAAAAAAATGGATGATTTAAAACATACTAAAAAGAGGATAAGAAAAATGAAAAGAAAATTAAAAAATTTATATCCAGAATATAAACAACTTAGTATTACAAAGACTGATAACAACAGACTAAATAAGTTAATAGATACTATATCTAAAATGGAATACAAATATATAAAATAGTTAAAGAAACAAAAGACATTTAATGGATAAATACGAGGAAGAACTAACAGAAATGATTAAACAAACAAGACAAGAAATTACACATAGAGAACAAAGACTTAGTGAAAACATATTTGCAGGAGTATGCCATAAATCAATATTGGCACAAAGAAATGAAATATTCTACCTATACATAGAATTACAAAAACTAACATATAAATTACAAAACAAATTATAAATGAATAAGGAAGAATACGTGATAGAAGAGAAAACCTTCGAAAATCTAGAAGGAATAAAAATAAAAATAGTATTTTCTAATCTAGGAAGAAAATATAAGAAAATAGGAGAAACCATGAACCTAATGCTAGAAAGAGAATCAGCTAAATTAGAAGATAGCCTAACAGCTATGGTAAGAATAATGAAAGAAAACGAAGAAATAGACAGAAAGAATGAAATAAATAAAATAAAACAAGAAGCAAAAATAGAAGTACAAAAAATAGAAAATATTAAAAATACAAAAATATTAGAATTGGAAAAAGAACTAGCAATGTTAAAAGAAATATATGAAAACAGACAAAAAGAAAAGGAACAACAAGAAAAATTACAAAAAGAAAAATTACAAAAAGAAAAAGAACAACAGGAAAAATTACAAAACGAAATAAGATTATTTAAAGAAGAATTACAACTAAAAGAAGATAACGAAGAGCATAATTTACCAGAATTGGTAATAGATGAAATAAATGAAACAAATGAAGAACAAAATTCAGAAGCAAGTGAAACATATACTGAATTATTAAAAGATATAGAAAATAATGGAAACATAGAAATAAATATGAGTAAAGTAGAAGAAAAACCTAGTACATCAGAAGGAAAAAGAGACCTGGTTGGTCCAAAATACTATGCAAAAAGTTATGAAAACTCAGATAAACAAGATAATATAGGGGAAAAACGATACAATGAAAAATGGACACCAACTCCATCAATAGAACAATATAACTTCTTAGATCTAGATTGTGTAACAGACACAAATAAAGTTATCCAACTATGGATAGGATATATAGCAAAACAATTAATAGACAACAAAATACAAATAACAGAAGCACCAGGATACATAGAAAGAACATTAATAGGAACAGTAAAACTATGGTTATTAAATTTAACAGAAGAAAGTATAAAAATGTTAAGAAATAATAAAAACATGAGTGGCGAAGCTGCAACAACATCGATAGAAATACTACAAAAATATGAAACAGCAATAAGAAACGAATTTAGCAGTACAATGACAGAATATGAAGAACAAAATAGAGAAAAAATCATAAATATAAATTTAATGATAAAATTAGAAATATGCAATATGTGTTATATAGACGAATATACATGTGCATTTAAAGAATATTATTATAAAGGATCATATGATACAAAAGAAAGTAAAGAAATCAGACAATTATATTTTACAAAATTACCTGAACCATTTAGTTCAAGAATAATAAAAAATTGGAAAGAAGTAGGACTGACAGATACATTAGGAGCTAGAATAAAATATTTACACCACTGGTATTCTAATACTTGTGAAGAATATAAAGAAAAACTACAAATAGAAAAAACTCTAATAAAAAATCTAGTATGTTGTAACAATAAAGTAGCACCTAAATTCGGGAGTAAAGATGAAATTAATTATTATAAAAAACCATACTCTAGAAATAAGAGATATAAAAAATATAAATCTAAGTATAGATACATAAACCCAAAAAGAAAATATTATGTAAAAAATTACAAAACAAAAAGACCTTATAGACCAAAGCGAAAATTAACAGAATGTACATGCTATAACTGCGGAAAATTAGGACATATAGCTAAAAATTGTAGATTACCAAGAAACCCACAAATAAAACAAATATCAGAGATAATATTCGAAGAAGACGAAAAATATACGCAAATAAAATACATAGACTATGAGCTAAATAGCGATGATAGTATATATGAAATATCAGAAGAAGAAGAAGAAAGTGAAATAGGTAATGACTGAAAAAGAGATACAAATAATAAAAAAGGAAGAATATCTAGATGATGAATCTACGGATCAAAAAATAATATTTGATTATAACATATTTGATCAGATAAAAGGAAAAGAATTAGACTTAAGTGTAGATAAAATATTTAGTATACCAATTATTAGAAATTTATTCAAAAGACAGAAAGAAGAATACTACGTAGTAAGCCAAAAAGAACATGTAATAGATTGCAAATATACACAAGGAAAAGCAAAAATACCCTTAATAAGCAGAATAAAATGGTTAGAAAAAATGAAACCATATAGCATAAGAAAATAAACAATTAATAATAACTCATAATAATAAGAGGATAATAATAAAAAGAGTTTAAAAAGCATAAAATGAAGATATATATACTGGCAAAGATAATAGTAGAAGGATATAATAATAGATATTATACACCAATGATAGATACAGGAGCAGAAGCTAATATATTTAAATATAACTGCTTACCAGAAGAAAAATGGGAAAAGTTAAAAACACCAATAGTAGTAAAAGGATTTAATAATGAAGGAAGTATGATTACACATAAAGCAAAAAATATAAAAATACAAATATGGGATAAAATACTAACAATAGGAGAAGTATATAATTACGAATTAACTACAAAAGATATGTTATTAGGAATGCCCTTTTTAGAAAATCTATATCCACACACAATAACGAAAACACATTGGTGGTTCACAACACCATGTAACAACAAAGTAGGAGCAAAAAGAGTTAGTAACAAAAATAGGAAGACAACAGAATGGATAAAAGGAAGTGAAAAAATAAACCAAAAATTAGAAAACATAAATCAGTTAGACCATAAAATAGAATTAATCATATTTTCAATAAGCAAAATAAAACCAATACAAGATAAACTAGAAACACTGTATAGTGAAGAACCATTAAAAGGATGGGAAAACCACAAAACAAAAGTTAAAATAGAACTTATGGAGGAAAATAGTATTATAACCCAAAAACCTTTAAGATATAATTTCAATGATTTAGAAGAATTTAAGATGCATATTAATGAATTACTAGAAAAGAACTATATACAAGAAAGTAATAGTAAACATTCTAGCCCAGCTTTTATAGTAAATAAACATAGTGAACAAAAAAGAAGAAAAACTAGGATGGTCATAGACTATAGAAATTTAAATGCAAAAATCAAAACATATAACTACCCAATACCAAATAAAATATTAAAAATAAGACAAATACAAGGATATAATTATTTTAGTAAATTTGACTGTAAATCAGGATTTTACCACCTAAAACTAGAAGATGAATCTAAAAAATTAACAGTTTTTACAGTACCACAAGGATTCTATGAATGGAACGTATTACCATTTGGATATAAAAATGCACCAGGTAGATATCAACACTTTATGGATAACTATTTTAACCAGCTAGAAAATTGTATAGTCTATATAGACGATATATTACTATACTCTAGTACACAAGAAGAACATATAAGATTATTAGAGAAATTCATACATATTATAGAAATCTCAGGAATAAGTCTAAGCAAAGCAAAGGCGAAAATAATGAAAAACCAAATAGAATTTCTAGGAATACAAATAGATAAAAACGGGATAAAAATGCAAACACATATAGTACAAAAAATAATTGGATTGAACGAAATGCTTGACACAAAGAAGAAACTACAATCCTTTCTAGGATTAGTTAACCAAGTACGAGAATATATACCTAAGCTAGCAGAAAATTTAAAACCGTTACAGAAAAAATTGAAAAAGGACATAGAATACCATTTTGATGATACAGATAAAACCCATATAAGAAAAATTAAAAACATGTGTAAGCAGTTACCAAAACTATATTTTCCAGATGAAAATAAACAATTTACATATATAATAGAAACAGACTCTAGCGATCATAGCTATGGCGGAGTATTAAAATATAAATATGAAAATGAAAAGATAGAACATCATTGTAGATATTACTCAGGATCATATACAGAACCACAAATAAAATGGGAAATAAATAGGAAAGAACTATTTGCATTATACAAATGTTTGTTAAACTTTGAACCATATATTGTATACAATAAATTTATTGTAAGAACAGATAATACACAGGTAAAATGGTGGATAACCAAAAAGGTACAAGATTCAGTTACAACAAAAGAAATAAGGAGACTTGTGCTCAATATACAAAACTTTACATTTACAATTGAGGTAATTTCAACTGACAAGAATGCAATTGCAGATTACTTATCAAGACAAAAGCACACAGACGGAGGATAATACTCCAGATATACTCTCAATCCTTACTACGCTTTCCCTGAAAGTGGACAGTATAGGAACGAGATTACAAAAGATAGAGCTAAGTCAGCAGCATGACTCTAAATATGCGGAGCTAAGTCAGCAGCATGACTCTAAACATGCGGAGCTAGAAGGTGACGTTGGGAAACACCTTAAAACCCATAACGGTTTGCTAAATACAGCTGCAGGTACAAGCAAGGATGCAGAAAATAAAAAAGCTAGCATTAAACCATTTACAAATACAAATTTGAACAAAGTATTTGATAAACCATTTACCCACAAAAGGCAACCCACTGAGATACCAAGTGCCATACCCCAAACAACCACATATGCAAATAGCCTCCACAGAGATAAAAAAATATACAATCATATCACCCAAGCCTACATCGACAATATATACAAAATACAAACTTTCCTAAACCTTAACCCAAGATCTACCAATAACCCCGAAAAACCAGAGCAAGACTACTTAACCCAAAAGTTACAAGGATACAACCGGCTGATAGCACAGCCAAAAATAAATCCAAACCTAGTTAGAACTTGTTATAACTACGGATTACTTAGCACCGTATATACATACGACGGCGAAGAGATAAGTGGAATCCCAGAACTCCACAAAGCTTTCATTACATATAAAAGAATTACAAAAGGAAATCTATTTTTTATTAAATTTTATACGGCATCAGCAGAAATACTATATGATGAAATAAAACCCCTAATTCAGGTAGTCAAAATAGGCCTGACTAGAGAAATGATTATACCGGAAGAGATATCACAACAAGCAGAGATACCAAAAGTTGAGATACCAAGTTTTTATGCAAATAAAAGAATAATTGGTATATCAACAATTATCCAGGAATTAGCTACAAATTATCTACAAGGCAATGCCATATGGAGTTATTATTCCAGAGATCATTTAATGATCTATGCCAATTCAAGAGAGTTACGACAAGCAGATATGGATGAAGTTCAAAAATGGATTTTATCCTTATTAAGACCAGAATTACAACCAACAACTAGAGCCTTGAAAACAGGGTTCATTTCAGAAGAACTATTAACCAGATACTGCAAGATAATCGGTCATAAATATCCAGATCATATATGCTCCAAATGCAAAGGAGAAGATAATGTTATTCCAGATGTTCAGCTTGAATAAATGGATTAGCAAAAAGAGGACAGCTTGCAGATACCGAAGATAGCTACAAAGAAGATATTGACAAAAGCAGTTATGTAATTATTGTAATAAGTTTAGTCGTGTAGTGTCGGCCAAAATAAACGGCCAATATATTAGACAGCTGTAAAATGTAAAAGTAAAGTAGTTTGTTTTTATATGTAAAAAGTCATAAAGTAGTAAAATAGTATGTCGGCCATAGGAATAGTATGTCGGCCATAGGAATAGTATGTCGGCCATAGGAATAGTATGTCGGCCATATGAATAGTAAAGGTCAAGAGTCATATTCATGAACAGTAAAGGTCGTTCATGAATAGTAAAGGTCACTCTAGACTTGTATATATAGAGGGACGTATGTCGGCCATATGAATAGTAAAGGTCAAGAGTCATATTCATGAACAGTAAAGGTCGTTCATGAATAGTAAAGGTCACTCTAGACTTGTATATATAGAGGGACTCCTCTCATAAATAAATCATGACTTACTTCCATCACTTACTCTCTACTTCTCTCTCTCTCTTATAATTTCTCCATTCCGCACCAGTTTGGTATCCCCTAACAGCGCCTCAACTTTGTCTACTCCCCTAAACGGCCTCCTTGCCTACTGGTTTCGACCTTAGGATGGCATAGTCTGGGCTTAACTACTCTCAGCAATATTTAGCCATGACAAGCCTTCTTAAGATGTTCTTTATAACAGTACTAAAACATGATAAACAATTATGATATAAAAGAGATTATAAGGAATATAAAAGTTTAGCTATACATGACTATGAATAAGTATACCTGATTTTTTAGCTCGTCTAGATGCTCCATAGCTTACTTAAAAGATATATTTTATTTATGTATATGGAAGGTTTTACAAGTGAGGAATTAAGAGGATTTTTTTTGCTCTGATGCTTTTCTGATTCTCGATGCCCTTTCCCTTCATCCTCTTACCTCCTTATATAGAAGGAAAAAACGACTCTTACTATTTACAAATGACTCTTACTATTCACAAATGACCTTTCATGAACGACCTTTATTGTTCATAAATGACTCTTACTATTTACTTTACGACTTTTTGTAATAAAATAAAAATTATACTATTTCTATTTTTACATCTGTCCTATTATTTTATGGCTTTTTTTACAACACGGTACAAAAACTTGATAGGGACATTTATCTACCTTTTGAAGACTTTATAACTTTACATCTTTTTCAAGCTTTACTATTTGTTTCTTGACTTTTTTGTTTCTTCTTTCCGTATATCTTTGTTTCTTTCATTTATTCCTTTCCGCATATCTTTTCCACGTATCTTCATTCTAGCTGTACATCTGGTATTTCTGTCATATCTCCTCCATTGCATTTTGAACAACGATGATCTGGATATTTATGACTAATTATCTTGCAGTATCTTGTTAATAGATTTTGAGAAATAAATTCATTCTTCAATGCTCTTGTCGTCGGTTTTTCTTCTGGTCTAAGTAATGATAATATCCATTGTTGGACTTCTTCCATATCTGCTTCTCTTACACTTCTTGAATTTGAATAAATCATTAATTGGTCTCTGGCGTAGTAGCTCCATATCGCGTTTCCATTTAAATAATTATCTGCTAGCTCTTGAATAATGGTTGAAATTCCAATAATTCGTTTGTTTGCATAGAAATTGGGTATTTCGATCATAGGTATTTCTGGTTGTGTTATTATATCGTCTGGTAATATCATGTTTTTTGTCAATCCTAGCTTTACAACTTGGATCACTGGTTTTATCTCGTCATATAATATCTCTGCTGGTGCTGTATAAAATTTCACATAGAATAAATTTCCTTTCGTAACTCTTTTGTAGGTTAGAAATGCTTGGTGTATCTCTGGTATTCCTTGTAGCTCTTCTCCGTCATATGTATATACTGTACTAAGTAGCCCATAATGGTAACATGTTTTGACTAGGTTCGAACTTGTCTTTGGCTGTGCGATAAGTCTATTATATCCTTGTAATTTTTGGGTTATGTAGTCTTGGGTTGGGTCTGTAGTTGTGACTGATCTTGGGTTTAGGTTTAAATATGTCTGGATTCTATATATGTTTTGTATGTAGCTTTGGGACAAATGGTTGTATATCTTTTTCTCTTGGTGTAAACTTGCTGCATATGTATTTATTTGGGGTGGTGCCATGACTGGTCTTTGTATTTTTTGGGTGAATGGGTTTGTAAACATTGTATTTAAATTGGTATTTTTGTATTGTGGTTTTGTAGGTTGTCCGCTTGTACCTGCATTATTAGCAAATAAATTGTTTTGGGTTTTTTGGAGTTTCCCAACGTCTCCTTCTAGCTCCGGATGTTTATAGTCTTCCTGGGGACTGCTATCTTTAGCCTTAGACTTCAGATTAACTTCATTAGTCTTTAGCTTTTTTATCTCTTCATCCATACTATCCACTTTAGTACAAAGTGTAGTAATGGCTTCGAGTATCTTATTCATTGTATTATCTTCTGGCTCAGTTTGGGTACCTTTGTCTTGATAGGTAGTCTGCAATAACATTTTTGTCAGTCCTTATTACCTCAATTGTAAATGTAAAATTTTGTATATTTAATACAAGCCTTCTTATTTCCTTCGTTGTCACCGAGTCTGGTATTTTTCGCGTTATCCACCACTTTACTTGTGTATTATCTGTTCTTACAATAAATTTATTATAAACAATATATGGCTCAAATGCTAACAAACATTTATATAACCCAAATAGTTCTTTTCTATTTATTTTCCATTTTAATTGTGGTTCCGTGTATGATCCCGAATAATATCTACAATGATGTTCGATTTCTTCATTATCATATCTATATTTGAGAATTCCTCCATAACTGTGATCACTAGAATCAGTTTCTACTATGTATGTGAATTGCCTTTTTTCATTTGGAAAATGTAGTTTTGGTAGTTCTTTACATAAATTTTTAATCTTTTTTATATGCATTTTATCTTTTTCGTCAAAATGGTATTCTACATCTTTCTTTAATTTTTTCTGGAGTGGTTTTAAGTTTTCTGCTAACTTAGGGATATATTCTCTTACTTGGTTAACTAATCCTAAAAATGATTGTAGCTTCTTTTTTGTGTCAAGTGTCTCATTTAAATTAATTATTTTCTGTACTATATGCGTTTGCATTTTTATTCCATTTTTATCTATTTGTATACCTAAGAATTCTATTTGATTTTTCATTATTTCTGCCTTCTTTTTACTTAAACTAATTCCTGATATTTCTATGATGTGTATAAATTTTTCTAATAATTTTATATGTTCTTCCTCTGTCCTAGAATATAATAGTATATCATCTATATATATTATGTAATTTTCTAATTGGTTGAAGTAGCTGTCCATAAAATGTTGGTATCTACCTGGTGCATTTTTATATCCAAAGGGTAATACATTCCATTCGTAAAATCCTTGTATTTGTCTGATTTTTAGTATTTTATTTGGTATTGGATAATTATATGTTTTTGTTTTTGCATTTAAATTTCTATAATCTATAACCATTCTGCTTTTTCCTCGTTTTTGTTCACTATGTTTATTCACTATAAATGCTGGACTAGTATGTTTGCTGTTACTTTCTTGTATATATTTATTGTCCAATAATTCTTGTATATGCATTTTAAATTCTGTTAAGTCCGTAAAATTGTATTTTAAAGGTTTTTGCATTATTATACTATTTTCATCTATTAGTTCAATTTTTATTTTTGTTTTATGTTTTTCCCATCCTTGTAAGGGATTATTATTATATAGTAGTTCTAATTTGTCTTGGAGTAGTTTTATCTTATTTATAGAAAATATGATTATTTCTATTTTATGGTTGCTTGGTGTTATATTTTCTAGTTTTTGGGTAATTTTCTCACTTCCTTTGATTCATGGTGTTGTTTTTCTTAATTTATTATTTACTCTTTTTGCTCCTACTCTTTGTCCACATGGGGTAGTAAACCACCAATGTGTCTTTGTTATAGTATGTGGGAATAATTTATCTAAGAATGGCATTCCTAGCAATATATCTTTATTTGTAAATTCATAACTATATATTTCTCCTATGGTTAGTATTTTATCCCATATTTGTATTTTTAGATTCCTTGCTTTATGTGTTATCATACTTCCTTCATTGTTAAATCCTGTTACTACTAAGGGTGTTTTCAATTCTTCCCATTTATCTTCTGGTAGACAATTATGTTTACACATGTTAGCTTCTGCTCCTGTATCCATCATAGGTGTATAATATCTATTATAGTATCCTTCTACTATTATTTTGGCAAGTATATATATTTTTGTCATTTATTATGTTAACTTATTATTTTATCATATTAAGGTTCTTTTGATTACTACCTTTTTATTTTCATAACTTATTGTTAATTGCTTATCTTCTAGGTTATATGGTTTAACTTTTTCTAACCACTTTGCTCCTAGGGTGATATTTTTATTTCCTTGATATATTTTGAATTTTATTAATATCGGTATTCCTTCAATAATTAATTCTTTTTCGGTTGTTTCTTCAATTTTTCTTAATGCTTTTGGTAATTCCGAATTTTGTTGTTCATTTGTTATTATTTCTTTTTCTGGTATTAATTCTCTTGCAATATAATTTTCTTGTTGTCCTGTATTTATTAATATTAAATATTTCCTTTGATCCATTAATCCTGTTATATAGTAATGATATGGTTTTATTTCTTCTATTAATTTTGGTGGAGTTACATAACTTATCCTTCTTGATGTAC
Organism: Jaltomata sinuosa; assembly: GCA_003996215.1. NCBI lineage: Eukaryota > Viridiplantae > Streptophyta > Magnoliopsida > Solanales > Solanaceae > Jaltomata > Jaltomata sinuosa. Next base: position 167,189 of record QJPP01000219.1, on the reverse strand, counting down.
TCATTCTTGATGATGTTTCTGGTATTTCATTACCTGTTCGTTTTGACGTTTCTATTCTTTCCTTTACTATTTCTAAGTCTTCTTCGATGTCCATTTCTGCATAACTATAATCATTATTATCTATAACTGATACTATTCTTTCAAACGGGTTTTGTATTTTAATTCTATTTATTTTATTTCTAGCTGTTATTTTATGTTTTGTTGTAAGGATGTATAAGTTTTTACATCTTGCCGTAAATATCTTACTTCCTGGTGCTAGTTCTATTCCCGACATTTTCCAGTATAAAACTAATGATCTATCTATATTTTTATCATCTATTGCTACTGAATAATTTGCACTTATTATGAATTTAAATTTTTGGTATATTAGATTACCTTTTACTGCACTTATTACACTTTTTTCTATAGGTTGTATAATTCTATCATCCGCTAAGTATATTTCTATAGGGGTATCTATTCCTTCTCTAAAACATGCTTTTATTAGTATTTCTGTTCCTCCTAAATGTACGTATTTTATTGGATTTTTTGCTTTTATATCTTGTATTTCTTTATTTAGTACTTTTTTATTTAAGATTGGTATTCTAGCTTTACCTTTAATGTATTTACAATCTATTATATGTTCTCTTTGGCTTATTACATAATATTCTTCTTTTTGTCTTTTAAACCAATTTTTTATTGTTGGTACCTCTAATATTTTATCTATGCTTAGATCTAATTCTTTTCCCTTTATTTGTTCAAATATATTGGTGTCAAATATTATTTTTTGTTCTGAGGATTGTTCATCTTGGTGTTCTTCTTGTTGTATTATCCTTATATCTTTCTCAGTCATAATTTTCTTCTTCCGATTCTTCTATATTATTATTTATATCGTTTCCGCTTTCGTTTTCTGATAATTCATTTTCTGATAATTCATATATACTGTCTTCACTTTCTAATTCATAATCTATATATTCCATTTGTGTATATTTATCATCTCCTATTATTATTTCGGTAATTTGTTTTTTCTTTTGATTTTTTGGTAATTTGCAATCTCTAGCTAAGTGTCCTAGTTTTCCACAATTGTAACAAGTACATTCCGTTAATTTTTTCTTTGTTTTATATGGTTTTTTATATTTGTAATTTTTTTACATAATATCTTCTTCTTGGTTTTTTATACTTATATTTTGATTTATATGCTTTATATTTACTACTATATCTTTTTATTTTCTTATGTTTTTTATAATATTTATCTGTGCATCCGAATTGGGGTGCTGTTCTATCTTTACAACATGCTAAATTTCTTACTAATATTTTACCCATTTTAATATTTTCTTTGTATTTTTCACATAATTCCATAAACCAATTTTGTAAAAATTTTATTCGAGCTCCTAGAGTATCTACTAATTCTGCTTCATTCCAATTTTTTATTATTTTTGAACTAAAAGGTTCTGGTAATTTAGTAAAATATAATTTTCTTATTTCTTTACTTTCATCTGGATTATATGTTCCTTTGTAATAATAGTCTTTAAATGCACAAGTATATTCATCTAGATAGCACATATTACATATTGCTAATTTTGACATTAAATTTCTGTTTATAATTTTTTCTTTATTTTGTTCTTCTATTTCCGTCGTCATACTACCAAATTCATTTCTTATTGCTATTTCATATTTAAATAATATTTCCGTAGCTGTTGTGGCATCTGTTCCATCGTATGTTTTATTACTTCTTAATGTTTCTAGACTTTCGTTTGTTAAATTTTGTAACCATAATTTTACCGTTCCTATAAGTGTTCTTTCTATATATCCTGGTGTTTCAGCTATCGATATTTTATTGTCTATTAATTGTTTTAAAATATATCCTATCCATAATTGAATTGTTTTATTTATATCTGCTACACAATCTAGATCTAAAAAATTATTTTGTTCAGTTATCTGCCTTGGTGTCCATTTTCTATTTGGCCTTTTTTCCCATAACGTTTTATTTTTATCATATGAATTATAGTCTGTCCTATAGTAGCTTGGATTTAATTGCTTTGGATTCTTTACTCCTGATATACTTGGTTTATCATCAGTGCTCATATCTCCTGTATTTATTTCTGGATTTATTTTTGCTTTTTCCATTTTTTCTATTAGTTCGGTATATGTTTCACTTGTTTCCGAATAGCTTTCTCCTAGATTATTATCATTATCACTTTCTTCACTTATTTTGTCTATGCTTATTTTTGGTAGATTGTCTTGTTCTTCTTCTAATTGTAATTTAAATTTTTCTATTTCATTTGTCAATTTTAACTCTTGTTCTTCTTCTCTACGTTTTTCTTTTTCTTTTTGCTTATTTGCATATAATTGTTTTAGCACTTCTAATTCTTTTTCTAGTTCTATTATTTTAGTGTTTTTTACTTCTTCTATTCGTTGTATTTTTTCTTTAGTTTGTTGTTGTATTTTTTCAATTTCTCGTTTCCTATCTATTTCTTCATTTTCTTTTGTTATTCTAACCATTGCGGTTAATTTATCTTCTAATTTTACCGTTTCTTTTTCTAGCATTAAATTTAGATTATCTCCTATTTTTTTATATCTTCTTCCTAAATTAGAAAATACTATTGTTATCTTTAATCCTTCCGGATTTACATATGTTTTTTCTTCTAATGCAAATTCTTCTTTATTCATTTATAAATTATGTTGGTATTTATATTCTAAACTGTCTATTTGTAATTGTAATTCTAATATAACTCTTCTTTGTGCTAATAAGGATTTATGGCAAACTCCTGCAAATATATTAGCGTTTAGTCTATTTTGTCTATGTTTTAATTCTTGTCTTTTTACTATAATTATTTCATTAAGCTTTTGTCTGTGTTTGTTATTGTTATTAGTCATTGTTTCTTTAAGTATTTAATGTATTTATATTATGTTTTAGATATGGTATTAATTAATTTGTTTAATTTGTCATTATCAGTTTTTGTAATACTGGGTTGTTTATATTCCGGATATAGTCTTTTTAATTTTCTTCTCAATTTTTTTATCTTCTTACTAATAACTCCTATATGCTCTGATACCATTTTTGGAGTCCCTGTGCGCGGTATGTGTGCGGAAGTATTTTTATTCATTATTTTTAATTGGGTCTATATCTGAATATATATCTGATTCGTATGGCCAAAAATCTTCTGTAGAATTAATAATTTTATCAAGTATAATTTGTTGTAAATCTCTGTTAAGATTAACTGTTTTAATGATAGTGATTAATATTTTATCTTTAAAGAATATTTGGTATTTTGAGGGGTTACTTATTATTTTTAAGTCGTGGGTAGATTCATCCATTTTTGTAGTTGAGTCCATTATTTACTGTTATTTTTATGTAAGAAAGTTGCTTCATATAATTGATTTTCTTTTATATGTGATTCTTGAAGGTTTATTATATTATTTTTTATATATTTTAAAAATTCAGTATCTCCTGTTTCTAAATAAATATCTAAATTTTGTTTTATTAGGTATATTTGGAAATCTATTAGTTCTTTGGTATGTCTCCATTTTTCAAATGATTCTGTATTCATATTTTGATTAAATGCTTTTATTGATCCGAATATAAATCTAGTTCATATAAATCTAAATTATCTATGTCATCTGGTATAATTAGTTCTGTCCATCTTTGTTCCATTATTTCTATTATCTCAAAAGTAACTAAAATATTGTAGATTTTTCTCCTAATATCGTTATTAAGTTGTTTAAGGATATATAATATGAGTATTTTATAATTATTATTATCATTTATTAATCCTATTTTAGGCAATATACATATAAGAGGCAGCAAATAAATAGTACTGTAATAAAATCTCCTAGAATTATGATCTCCTCTAATCACGGGATTTGAGCAGATCTCTTATCGTCAATACTCCCCCTCAAGTTGGTGCATAGATATCTATCGTGCCCAACTTGTCAATCACTTCATGGAATATTTTTCCCGAAACTGCTTTTGTGAGGATATCTGCAAGTTGGTTCATAGACTTCACATACGGAAACTGGATGATCTTCTGATCTAGTTTTTCTCTAATGAAATGACGATCCACTTCAACATGTTTAGTGCGATCATGTTCTACTGGATTTTGTGCTATTTGAATTGCAGATTTATTATCACAAAACAACTTTATAGGTCCAGAACTTTCAACTCCAAGATCATCCAGAACTCTTTGGATCCATAATAGCTCACATAAACCATGCGTCATACCTTGGAATTTTGCTTCTGCACTTGACCGAGCAACCACCTTTTATTTCTTACTTCTCCAGGTAACAAGATTACCTTCAACAAATGTGAAGTAACCTGAAGTCGATCTCCTAGTTGAGCGATCTCCAGCACAATCAGCGTCCGTGTAGCCTTCAATAGTTGGTGCTTCATTCTTTGAGTACAACAACCCTTTTCCAGGAGCATTTTTCAAATATCTTAAGATCCTATGGATTGCATTCATGTGTTCTATACTTGGTGCTTGCATAAACTAGATCACCACACTTACCGCATATGAAATATCCAGCCTGGTATGAGTTAGATAGATCAACTTTTCCACTACTCATTGATAACGAACTTTGTCTGCTAATTGATGATCAACAGAAGAAAGTCCAAGTTGCTGATTCATCTCCATCAGTGTTTCAGCTGGTTTGCAATCAAGCATTCCTGTTTCTATCAGTAAATCCAATACATACTTTCGCTGGGAAAGAGAGATACCTTGTCTCGACTTTGATACTTCAATACCTAGGAAATATCTCAGTTGTCCTAAGTCTTTTATTTCAAACTTGGTGGCTAAGTATTGTTGTAGTTTCTCCATTTTATCAGGGTCATCTCCAGTTAATACCATATCGTCTACATATACAATCAATGCTGTTACCTTTCCTCCATTGTATTTAATGAATAAAGTATGGTCAGAGTTACTTTGCAAGTAACCTACAGACTTCATCTATGATGCAAACCTCCCAAACCAAGCTTGAGGTGACTGCTTTAGCCCATAAAGTAATTTTTCAGTTTGCATATTTTTCCTTTATGCATTGGTCCTTGCTTAATGCCCGGTGGAAATTCCATGTATACTTCTTCCTCCAAGTCACCATTTAGAAAGGTATTTTTTACATCAAACTGTCTTAAAGGCCAATCTCTATTCACTGCAATTGATATAAAAATACGAATAGTGTTGAGTTTCGACAGGTGCAAAAGTTTCTTGGTAATCAACTCCATATTTCTGAGCATAACCCTTCATTACTAGCCTCACCTTGTATCTACCAATGCTTCCATCTACTTTAAGTTTCACAGTATATACCCATTTGCAACCAATTGTCTTTTTTTCTCTGGGCAGCGGAACCAACTCCCAAGTTGAGTTTCTTTGCAAGGCTTCCATCTCTTCATTCACTGCCTCAATGCCTCCTGCACACTACTAGAAATATATACTTTGGATAATTGATCAACAATTAGAGCATATGAATTCAATAATCTATGACTTGAGATATAGTTGTTAATTGGATATTTGGCCTTAGTTCTAAGATCAGGTTCATATTTTTTTCTAGGGACACCCCTATTTGATCTCGGTGGTAATTGAGAAAGGGGAGTATTGAGAATTACCTGAGGTGCAACATCTTCTTGAACATTCTGCGAGGACTCTTCAGTTAATGGTGTTAATATGGGGTCTTCTATAATATCTTTATTACCCACCGATACTACATCACTCTCAGATAAATTTGGTAAAGCTGGAGACTCTATAGACTGATTAGAGGAAATCTCTTCAATTGCAGGTGTATCATTACTCAATCTTCCTTGCAATGCTTCCAAATCTAAGAATTCAACATGGTCCAGTGGAACTCCAGTATTTTTGTTATTCCCCTCAAGTGCTTCACTCGCATTCCCCCCCGAAGAGTTGAACTGGAAACTCCCCCTATATAGTAAGGTTCATTCTCATGAAAGGAGACGTCTAACGTGACATGAAACTTCTTATTTTGAGGATCATAACATCGATATTCGTTCTGGAAGTCTGAATAGCCAACAAACACACATCTTTTTGCACAGGGATCCAATTTACCTCTTAAGACTTTTGAAATATGGACATAAACTGTACATTCAAAAATTTGAGGTTCAAGATTCGACAAATATGCTATCGTGCAAAATGATTGTAATTTTTGTTGAGGAGTTTGAAAGTCAATAACCTGAGAAGGAGATCGATTGATAAGATAAACAATCGACTTTACTGCCTCCCCCCAATAAAACTGAGGCATGTTCATACCAAAAAAGAGAGGCACGAACTACTTTCAAAATTTGTCTATTCTTTCTTTCTGCCAGACCATTTTATTGCGGTGTATATGTGCAAGAAGTATGATGTCGTATCCCGAATTGACTAAGATATTCTCCAAACGGACCATCAATAAACTCCCTAGCATTGTCAAATTGTCAAATTCAAATTTTTCTTTGGTATTGAGTATACACCATATTGTAGAATTCCTTAAATGCTTTACATGCATCACTCCTCTTATAAAGTAAAGACACCCATGTCACTCTAGTGCATTTATCAATAAAAGTGATAAAATATCGAGCTTTTGAAATAGAGGGGACCCTTGCTGGACCCCAAATATCAGAATGTATAACAATGAAAGGTTCTGAACATTTATTCAAACTTGAAAAATATGGAATTTGATAACTTTTTGCTAGTTCACAAATATTATATTGAAAATCTGAAACATCTAAATCAGAAAACAAACTTGATCTAAATGTCTTAAGATAACCAAAAGAGATGCGTCCTAGTCTCCTATGCCATGACCATATTTTTTCTTTAGCCTTCTAAACTCCACTTGTATGACATGCCTACTCAAATTTGTGTTTCCCATTCTCAGTCAACTCCAGATAGTAGAGTTTGCCCCATTTAACACCATAACCAAGAGTCTTATGGGTCAGAATGTCCTAAAAGATATAAAACAAGGGCCAAAAAGTTATGGTACAGTTAAGAGACGAGGTAATTTGGCTTACAGACAACAAATTATTTTGGAGTGAAGGCACCAACAAAATAATATCAAGTGTCAAAGTACTGGACAATTCAACAGATCCCCCCCATTATATCACAAGTATTTCCATTAGCTGTAAAAATAACTTGTTGCGAGGATGGGTGAATGGTTTGTAACTTATTAGAGTCGCTAGTCATATGATCAGATGCTCCTGTATAAATAATCCATGTATTTTCCTTAGAAGTGACAGACAAAACATCAACCTTACCAAAGTTACCTGGTTAAGCCACATTGGCCGTAGGATGTGATTGTTTCCCTTGTGCGGTTGTTGCCGCTTTGCCAGTCAAGTTCTTTCATGATTTCTTTGAAAAATTTCACCATTCTGGATATCCAATAATTTCGTAGCACCGCTGTTTGGAGTGCCCTTTTTCACCACAATGATTGCAAATAAAGTTGTTAGTTTTTTCTGATGATGGCATATTTTGACTCTTTTGTGTATCACGTTGAACCAGCATGGCTGAAATTTCAGGGACTGGTCTAGAGCTTCTCATGATTTGTATTTGTTGTGCTTCTCTCCTTACATACGCATAACAACTTTCCAAATTCAATTTAGGATCTTTTCACAAAATCTCACCACAAACTTGATCAAATTCCAAATCAAGCCCACTCAGAAATATGTGAACTTGAAGCCTGGACACCATGGAATGTAAATGTACAATCCCTTCCATCGATCTCTCTTGTGTTGCTGTTCGATGGTCAATTTCCTAAAAAATTGCAACGAGTTAATTGTAATACGTAGACAAAGGTCGACTATTCTGCTTGGCGGTGAAAGACTGTTGATTCAATTCAAACAAGCAAGTCTTATTCGATCCATCATAGAAAGTTTTTGAAGCAGCTTCCCATATCTTCTTAGCTGTTGCCAATCGAATAAATCTTTGCATCAGATACAGGCTCATTGAATCAATAAGCCAACTTCGAACTTTGTGATTTTTGATAATCCATGTGCCATACTTTGGATCAGTTGGTGATGGTTTCGTCAATTCACCGGTAAGATATCTGACTTTGTTTCTTGCTCCAATACGCATATTCATTAGCTGTGACCATAAAGGATAATTTATTTCATCAAGAACCACACCAGTGGGAAAAGCAGAATTGTTTTGTTGGATTATGATTTGTCGTGCAAGGTTATTCGATTGGGTTGAGGTGGCTGGAAGCACCGGATTTAAGTTTGATTCTTCCATTCGAAAAGAACAAAAAATGATTCAGGGAAAAGAAAAAGAAAAAAAAATCCTGCTGCTTCAGAAAATCTCTGATGCCATGTTGAACAGAAGCCGCAGGCTTACAAAAGAAAGGGTCATTCTTATTCTCTTATTTTTTCTATTATACTGATATACACGTATTTATATACATCAAAGAGAAAATCTAGAATTCTATTTTAGGCAATATACATATGAGAGGCAGCAAATAAATAGTACTGTAATAAAATCTCCTAGAATTATGATCTCCTCTAATCACAGGATTTGAGCAGATCTCTTATCGTCAATACTCCCCCTCAAGTTGGTGCATAGATATCTATCATGCACAACTTGTCAATCACTTCATGGAATATTTTTCCCGAAACTGCCTTTGTGAGGATATCTGCAAGTTGGTTCATAGACTTTACATACAAAAACTGGATGATCTTCTAATCCAGTTTTTCTCTAATGAAATGACGATCCACTTAAACATGTTTAGTGCGATCATGTTGTACTTGATTTTGTGCTATTTGAATTACAGATTTACTATCACAAAATAACTTTATAGGTCCAGAACTTTCAACTCCAAGATCATCTAGAACTCTTTGGATCCATAATAGCTCACATAAACCATGAGTCATACCTCGGAATTCCGCTTCTGCACTTGACCGAGCAACCACCTTTTGTTTCTTACTTCTCCAGGTAACAAGATTACCTTCAACAAATGTGAAGTAACCTGAAGTCGATCTCCTAGTTGAGCGATCTCCAGCCCAATCAACGTCCGTGTAGCCTTCAACAGTTGGTGCTTCATTCTTTGAGTACAACAATTCTTTTTCAGGAGCTTTTTTCAAATATCTTAAGATCCTATGGCTTGCATTCATGTTTTCTATACTTGGTGCTTGCATAAACTGGCTCATGAATGACTTTAGATTTATAAGGCTATATCATATCGAAAAAAAATCGAATTTGAAAAGAGTAAACTTCCTTGATGAAAATATACATACATTGACATGGACAGAGTTAAGTGAATGCAAGAGAGTTCATCCACTCTTCGCTCTTTCATAAAAAAATACACAACATATATTTTTATGTATATATACTAAATATTGAATCTCCTTAGCTTTTTGATATATTATTTAATATTTTGAATCTCCGTATTACATTTTTGATTCTGTCGCAATATACCGATACACATAATACGTCTTATAGAATTTTTTTTAACACAATAAAATCAAGAATTGGACTTTAGCTATGATGATATATAACATCTCTGAATTTATAAAATTAAGTTTATTTCTCCTTTTTTTTTATTGAATGAAAGAGGAAATTGTGTAATGTATAAAATAATGTAGACAACTGAAAAATGAATATAAAGGCATGATGGACTAGTAAAAAGTAAAGTGCAGAGAAAAATTTACAAAATTTATGCCTACTGCTATAATCAAAGAAGAAGAACAAATGAGAGAATAATATTTAAGAGAATTTTCCAGGTTCATTTTCACGTTAATAACACCATCTATTTATACACAAGAAATTAACTAAATTTCTAACCAATTAGAATTACAATTTCTGTATTTATCATAATCTAAATTATCATATACACACATTATCAAATATTACTTTTTATACCCCCTTCAAGTTGGTACATGAGAATTTTGAATGACCAACTTGCCAAGTAAATGTTCATACTGTGAATTTTTCATTTCATTTGTAAAAATATTAGCCAACTTCTTATGAGCGAAAACATAACTAGGGAAGATAGTACAATCAAGTGGTTCATCCCGGACATTCTGACAAGAATTTTCATGATTATTTTGAGTTTCTGCTTGTTTTTTTTTATTTTTTCCCTTTCTTGACATACAAGTATGGATAACACGATTTTCGAGATGATTGATTAATTTTGGAGAAGATTTTTAATTTTAAAGGTTTAAGATTTAAAAAATTTCATCAAAGTTAACATTTTAAATTAACGAGATTGAATTTGAACAACTCCGTTAGGTCCGAAGGTGATTTATGACATAGTTTCGAAGGTGATTTATGACTTAGTTAGATAATTTGCATGCATCTCGAGTCACTTAGAAGAAATTTATACCTTTAATTGAATTTTGAGTATTTTAAAAAGTTAAATTTGACCACGATCATCACTTGATCAGGACAATCTCAAATCGATATTTTGATGATTTCAAAAGGGCCAAAATCTGCTTATGATTGATTTTCACTTTTATTTTATATTCGATAGGTTTTGGATGAGTTTTCATGATCGATTTTAAGTTTGATTGGACTTTTAGCATTACTAGTGCAGCTGAGTCTGGTGTATTTGCACTTATGCTCCTAGCATCGCACCTTTTGTCAGAAAAAAGACTACTTTTATGAGCTTGGGTAGGCTCAGGCTAGGCCGCACCTATAAGCTTCTCTTGCTCCTGTGACTCTGCTTTGGCAAGTCTAGTGTCGCTTTTGTGGAAGCTGCACTGTGCACCGTGATTCACTTTTGTAAAATGTTCTTTGCCTCAGTGAGTTTGCTTCGGCATCGAGTTTTCCATTTTTGTGAAGTTCACTGGAGTAAGTGAGTTCTCCATATATGGATAAATCTTCACGTTTACAATTTTGCGAGTGCAACATTTTATCTTCTTATGCAAAGATCACTGTACTTAAATATTGATATTTTTTTAATTATGATTTTATTATTCTAGAATCTATTTTGGGAGCTTAGTTTTGGGTGATTTCAGAGGGGTTTATCTCAATTTCATCTTGCGGTAAGATTCTAACCTTCTATTTATAATTTTCTCACTATTTCATCATTTAAATCATGATTTAATCCGCGATTGAGTGTTAGAAAGTTTGGTTTATACCTAGAGTTAAAAAAATTATATTTTGATGATTTGAAGTTCAATTTAAACTCAAATTTTGGTAAAATTTTATATTTGTGACCATTGTATTATGGGTAAACTCATTTTAAAATAAAATTATAGTTTTAATCTTGGAGGCTCGGAGTTGACTATTAGATTTATTTTTTGGGCTCGGAATAAAAATATAGCAAAATAGAAATCTACAAACTTGTATACTCATGTAGATTATGTATTTGACCAGACTGAGATTGTTCAGATGCATTAGAGAAGGAAAAATTCATAATTTGATCATTTGGGCTCCAATTAAGTCAAGTTGAGACTTTTTTAACTCTTTATAAGGTGTTAGTATATCTGGCTGATTGAATTAAGGGGTAATGGATAATAGAGAATCTCGTATAAAGGAGATGATGAGAATTTATGGAGATGTCATGATTTGGGTAAATTGATGATTATCTACTTCATTGATGAATTTTGTGATTATGTGAGCATGATTCGTCATATAATGTCTTGGCTTGAGGTTCATATACTGCTCTCTTAGTATTGATGAGTTAATTTTGGTTGAAGGCTTATATATATTTCTCACTTGATTATTCTTTTAATTTCTTACTCTCATTGTTAAATGATTCAAAATTAATTATGATTGTCTATGCTTAGTTTTGAATCCGCTATTGGATTCTAAATTTGGAGTGCATGAAAGATTGAATTTGGTGTTGGATTTTGAATTGACATTATATTTCATGCATATTGACATTGTGAAAGTGAAAAAATAAATCTCGATAAGGGATCACCTAAATTATTTACAATATAAAATTTATTTAGTACATGGTGTTGCATTCAAGGCATTGTATTATAGTGTTGTCCGGTATAGCACCGTATATGAATATTGTGAGTCCCCCATGAGTTCCATCATTCTGATAAAGAAAGCTTATATATACAAGTTATTAGTCAATGCATACACATTTGCATTTTATTTCATTCATATTACATTATATATTAATTTTGAGTGGTGAAGTGGTAAAGTGATTGTAAAAGAGATTTATTTTCCTTCCTATTTAGTCGAGATGATTAAAATAACAATTGTGCTATTATTTATACAGATTGTGAAATTCTATGTTATTAGCTAATTTTGATATTGCTTTTATCTTGTTTATAATTGTCATTATCTTTTAAACTTTAACTCATTGAGATTGTATTTTTTGATATTTTTAGTGAAGTATTGAGAAAGGCAGTGGTAGGATAAACCCTCGCCATCACTTTATAAAATGATTAATTGATGATGTTGCTGAGTACATGTGCTTCATATTTGCAATTGCACTAAGGTATAGGCATCCTTTAAATCATGCCACCCGATCTTTGGTGTTCATATTTCACCTGTTGAAGTTCCAAACACCAAGACACATGCTCAACTATGTCCTTCATCTGACACCACCAAAAATGTTATTTCAAATCATGATATATTTTTGCTTCACTTGTATAGATAGAATACCTCAAAGTGAGCCTCTTCTTGTCATGACCCAAGTCTACACCCTGAACGTAACACGGTACTTAAAATCACAAGTAATCCCAAGCTAACCCCTGACACTAGCATAATATAAATGACATACTAATATTGAGCGGAATCATAAAACATAGGTAGTGGACTAACTGAAATATATAATTAGCCGAAATCTCTGAAGTATGGTTAAAATCGAAGGAAAATAGTAACTAAATAACTGACTATGTCTGAAAGCCTCTACTACTATAAAAGAGGAGTTGTTGGGACAAGATCCCAACTAACTCAAAACTGTCTGAACGAAAATACTAAAACACTAAAAATAAAACTGAACTTTAAGTCCTTGAATGAGGAGGACACACCAAGCTGGATGGATGTGCTACTAGACTACTAGCCATAAGTCTGAGAGCGGGCTACTGAATATACATCATAAAAGGATGCAACACAAAGAAAATATGCGATCAGTACTATGAGGTGTACTGAGTATGTGAGATAATGCATCAACTTTAAATCATAAGTGAAAAACATTTATCTTGAAAACATATCTGAAAATTAGATTAAGTGTAATATCTGCGAATACATAGTCAAAACTGTAAAACATAAACTCTTTTACTAAAGAGAGTGTAAAGCATATCTGAGAGTGTAAACTGTGAAATCATGATGTTTAAATATAAGTAAAACTGCTATTTATGGAGATTTTTATAACCGACATAAATCATGTGAGCTAACATGGAGTCCAACGTACAACTCTAGTTGAGATGGTGTTGTATACCCAGCCAAATGTATAAAACTTAGCTGGCTGAATTCACTAAACTGAGCCCAAAGAGATAAATGTGTCAATGTAATCTGGTCTAAAGCACAATCCTTATTTATCGATAATGCTCCTGTCTACTAGATGAATAAACAAGTTGTCATTGATTAAGACAATGAAGAATGAATCTAGATACGGCCTGAAGACTCCATTTATCAAATCCATAAAGGTTGGTGGGGAATTAGTCAGCCTAATGAACATAACCAATAAATCATAGTGGATATAACGAGTTTTCAAAGATTTTTTAGGGATATCCTCCGCCCTAATCCTCACTGATGATAATCGGATCTCAAGTTAATCTTAGAAAAGACTGTTGTACCCTGAAGTTGATCAAATAAATTTTCAATGCAAGGTATCAGATACTTGTTCTAGATTGTCATCTTATTCAACTATCGATAGTCAATACACATCCTCATAGAACCATCATTCTTCTTGATAAAAAAGCACAAGAGCACCCCAAGAGAAGACACTAGGAATAGTAAACCCCTTACTCAATAGGTTTTGTAATTGCTCCTTCAAATCTTTTGGTGCTATTTGGTATGGTGGAATAGAAATGGACTGAGTTCCCTATATAAAGTCAATACTCAACTCAATATCTCGATTAGGTGGAATACCTGAAAAATTAGTCAAAAAACACCTCCAGAAACTCTCTCACCATTGGTGCTAACTCTAGTATAGGTGTATCAACATTACTATCTCAAATGTAGGCCAAATACGTCAAACATCCTTTCTCAATCATGCACTAGGCCTTAAGAAATAATATTACCCTGTTCGAATAATGACTAATAGAACCCTTCCATTCCAATCTGAACTCCCAGCGTGGCTAAGGTAATTTTCATGGCATGATAGTCAAAGATCACATGTGATAAGATCCTAAGTAGGAAACTATCATGACCCAACTACTCAGATCATGTGTGCACCTACTCTAATTCACCTAGATAGGAGAATCTGTACCATCCATTAAAATAGGTATGGCGAAGTAAATATGAAATCATAAGAATTGCCTTTAATTATTAAAACTAGTTACAAAAGCTTTGAATACAATTAATCTTTTAAAAATTCAACGAAAATCCTTCCCAAAGAACTAGTCTAAACAGGTACAAGAACTACTAAGAGTGAGACAAAAGCAAGACATAACTTCTACTGTAGGAACAAATAACAGAAGCTGCTGGAGATCTTTACCGCATCATGCCTGAAAAATCTACTGAATTCTATAACCAGACTATACCCAAAAGGGTATAGCAAGAGTAGTATCAGTACAAACAATATGTACTGGTAGGTATTATCAGCCGACCAGGGTTAGATTATGTAAACACAATATAAAAATCACAGAAAGAAAGCATACCAACTTATATACCAATTTAATCCACATCACTTTCATCCACTTATGCTATCCTTATACCTTATATTACCTATGAGTATTCCCATCCTTATCCTCGTCAACCATCAGCAGACAATTTAGTGAAATGTAATCAATATTAACTATAAACCAAGTCACGACCCTGACTACCAATCATTAACCAAGTCAACAACTATGGTTCTATAATAATAACTTACACCTTATATCAAATCCATGAGTAAGTAGACAATAACATAATATATATACCATTTTTCTACATCCCTAGCCCAGATCACTCAAGGATCCCCAATATAAGTCAAGTAACCAGACCATACAAGGATCCAAAATATATGTCAAGTAACCAAACCACACAAGGATCCCAAATATATATCAAGTAACTTGACCATACAAGTGTAATGACCCTTCCGGTCATTTCCACGTTTAAGTTTTGAAGTCAAGCAAATCGACGAAAGATATCGTAAGACCTTTAACAAATTTTCTGAACTTTGGGTCAAATGTCTCGGGACTTTTCTCCCAATATATAAAGAGTTAGAAGTCCCCCAAAATACCAAATCGAAGGTCTACGAGTCTAGTTTCCAATGCACAAAACCTCATGTCCAACCGATCTCGGAGTAAAGAGTTATGACTGTTTTACCGCGGACTTTCTGGCAGAAAACGGGTTGCGAACCGGGTCGCGAACCGGGTCAGGTTAAACTCGATTTAAGCCTCAATTTCACGTTTTAAAACGCCATTTCAGTTCTGAAACAGTGATAAAATATAAGGGAGGTTCCCGAGAGAATTCTTGAGTATCAAAATCGTGCGTTGGCGAATTACGAGCCTAAACTTGAGAATTTTATTAGCCTCGTGCGTGTATTTGAGAATACGTTATTTAAAAGTTGAATTGGGTAAAAATTATATTATTATTGCCTTTTCAAAATATATTAAAGGTTTATGAAAAATATATTTGATACGATATAAGTGTATACGTATTTATTTTATAAAGTTTTTATACACCGTAACATTTTAACGGTGATAGTAAATTTAGTTATGTTAAAATTTATCATTATAATATAGTAGGTTTTATTGGAAATAATTTTCTATGAATTATGGTATATTTAAAATATTATATTTATTTTACCACGAATTTACGCAATACCCGAGTATATACTTAACGGGTCGGATTAATTGCCACCTCCACTTCCACGTGGAAGTGGAGGCATTGTACAACAAAAGGTGGCAGCATGTTTAGATCACTTTGAAGTGGTTGCTGCCTAACTTGCAGTTACTTTTCATTATATAATTAAGGTGATCATGATCACTAAAGGCAATTGAACAAATTGTTATGTAGTTGCTGCCAACATCACTTAATACTTCTTTGAAGTATAATTGTGGTGCGGAAATTACCACAGTACATCATTCGCTTGTCAAGTTATTCCGTCCCAAATCCGAATCCGATTCCGATTTAGTTTTGGATTTTCTCGGAGTGGTTCGAGCTTGGACATCGTTGTTCTAGCAGCTTGTCGTCGGACGACAGGTAGGTTACGGTTTATTTTCCCTAGACTCCGTATATATAAAATAAAATTGTATTAATGGACATCCTTGGGTTGGTTTATTAGGTTGGTACCACAGACCTCGACCGCTTTATTCATGTCCGCCTATTTTATTCCTCCGTTGCTTGTAGTATTTGCGGATATATTTTATTTACCCTTGTGGTCCTGTGAGGCCTTGTTGACTCTGGAACATAGAAGGTGGGATTTTGGGAATGTCCGCGAGTCCCGGGCATAGAATTATCCTTCTAGGCTGGTTATGCTTGCTGAGTAGCTGTGGGCCTGTGCAGGGTCGATAGGTTGATTGTGAGCTGCGGGGCAGCTATTGTGTGTGATCATACCATTTCCCTGCATATAAAGAGGTTTTATCCATGTTTTACTGTGGTTTTGGCTTCGGGCCTACTGGCACTGTTTTCTAAACCTTGCATGGCCCGGGGGGCCCGTTTTTGATGGAAATGATTTGGAAATGGTTGATTTCACTTGTGGAGATTTTTTGGCAAGAAAGTAAAATTATGTTTAAAATCATCAGTTTTATGATTATCGCTAGACTCGGCAGGGCCGGGGTGCTAGTTGAGTTTTCTTGTTACTTGAGATGATTTTTAGCCTCGGTCGGACCGAGCACCTGAGATGACTTTTTACTGTTTAGGCCCGGCTACGCCCGGGCACCCTTGGAGGGGTTTTTGAGATGTTTTCCTACTATTTTTAGTCCTGGACAGGGTCTGGGCATGCATATTCGAGACTGGGTCTCTATCTTGATATCGAGACTGGGTCTCTATCTTGATATATGTTCTGATACTGAGTTTGAGTATGGGGTCTGGGACTTCCATGGACCTTGCTATACGGGCCAGGGGCTACGGGCTGCGTGTGCCGGAAGAGGGGTATACGGGGGAGGAGAGGTATACGGGCAGAGTCCTTCCATGGAACCTACCTGCTGGGCCCAGCATCGGACGCCGGAGGAGGTACATACACGAGATACATGGCTACTTGAGATCTTCATGCATCATATCATTCATGGTTCGAGTCTTCCACCCTTGTTGCTGGTTTGCTGATTGTACGCTCCGGTATTATGGGATGCCGGAGGGTTTGTTTTCACTTGTTTGTGTTCCTCGGTTGTATGGGCGGCCGAGGGACTGTAGGTAGACTCTTTCTATTTACTTGTAGAATTATTCCCTGTTACGGTTAATTATGAAATTGGTTACTGCTAGATTGTTAGTTGCTGGGTGTGAGATTGATATGATTAGTTGGACTTGATTCTTGTCTCTGAGCATGCCTATCATTACTCTTTCTCTCTTCTTCTTACACTTGAGGTTACCGGTATACCGTCCATTTCGTAAACTTATTTGTATACACTGTTGTTGCAAGGACCCCAGGTGCGTTATTTCTTACTTTCACCTGTGCCTATGGTGTGTATATTCTGCTTACTAGCCTCATATGTGGTTCTGTTGATTTCCCTCTGGGCTAGTTCCTGTGTACCATTCGTTGATTTCTGTGACTGCTTGCTTCTATTCTGTCTATTACTGTGCTTTTATTTTATATGTGCCCAGTCGGCCTATGATACCTACTGGGTACCTTATGCTTCGCATTTGGTGCTCACCCCTACCCCCTGCATCTTTGGGTGCAGATCCTAGCGTGGGCTATCGCCGTTAGATTACTGTGATTCGTGCTTGGAGATCTGTCGGGGACTACTTCAGACTGAGGGTGAGCTCTTGGCGATCGGAGCTTAGCTTTAGTTTATCTTTTGCTTCGTGTACTCTATTACAAATCAGAGACATCTGTTTATATAGTTTTGGTTTATTTGCACTCCATGTACGTAGTTTGGCTCTGTATTATGATACCAGGTCTTGGGGTTTAGTTTAGTTTCCGCATATGTATATATTTATATTCCTTTTATTTGTTCTCTTCATCTTGTTCCCTTATTTGTTGGATAGTAGCCCATTGCTAACTGTTCTGGGCTATGGGGATTGGTTCACCTACCGGGGGTGTAGGTGCCATCATGATCGAGAAATTGGGTCGTGACATTTATATTCAAAGGCTTCACCAAGGATAGATTAGCAACGTGTTCTAATCAAGACCATCTCAAATCTTAACCAATTTAGCTGCAATGTGGTAATTGGGAATTGAAAATCTTATTTTACGTGTAGATTTAAACCATAATTACTAGTTTAGGAAACTTGCGGGTTTCTCCAGAGCAAAAACAAATCTGCAGCAACCACGACTCAAGTCATTGATCTTTGAGATTTTTCACAAAGCGGATGAATTTCCTTTGTCCACACCCTATATCATTTGGGGATGCAGAGTGTTTCACTAACCCTAGCCATCATCAAATGTGAAAACAAACAAACTCTTATTCTCCTATATCCATAATTGTGTATTTTTTATATACACTAGGGTTAGAATTAAGGTGGATGACAAACTAATAGGTTAACAGAAAAATTAACACCCCTTATGGGTGGATCCGATTCAATTGGGATTTAAAACATTAAATCAAAAGACTTGGCTAGAATCAGAAGGATTTCTTGAAATTAAATGGTAAAATACTAATGGGATTCATTTATGAGGACTATGTTCTTGCCTACAAACTTAAAATGTTGAAACTTAGCTAGCATTTGCCCATAGATACCCAAATATTTTTGGAAAGTTAGTTTTGTTAGGGCTTGCCCTGAATTTTCTACTTTATCTGAATTATACCATAATTGTGTTTTACCTTGAAAATATTTTATTGGTGGAAATAGTTTTTTCTAGGAAAAGATCTCATCCATAATTAGTTAATTATTTCTTGGAGGAGAAGTTTTAGACTTCTATAAATAGAAGATCTTTACTTTTCATACACAATACAATAACATCCACAATGTAGTCATCAAAGAATTTTGTTTAGAGTGAGATTATTCTCTCATAGATTTTATGCTTTTTAATTTAGTTTTTCATATATAGGCCAATTGGCCAAAGCCATAATAATATTATGCTTTTTAGTATATTTTTCTTTGTCATCTGATTTATCACCGTTTATGATTTGCAATTATATCTTCCATATGACGCCCTCTCAATTTTGATCCGAATAAATTTTGGGTGAAGTCTTGGATGATGTCTCTACATGTGTTTGGACATGGTTTTAAGAAAAAAATACGAAATATAATTTATACCCATAAGTTGTGACAACTATTAAAAAACTCATAAGTTTGTATTATCATTTTACAATGACCATGTTATGTGATAACCATGTTTACCACTGCTGACTTGACATATATGCATAAATGCACACATTTTTATTAGTTCGCCAGGAGACAAGAATGAAAGAATTGAAAATTATTGAAAGAGTATCGTCCTAAAATTGAATATTGTTACACATTGGACAAGTATCGTGTATTGTATTTGAGTCGTATAAATAGTTGCATTGAGAAATCAAAAAGAAAAGAAGGTATATTATAGTTGGCAGATATGTTATAGTTGGGAGCAATAAATAGTGGAATTTTCTTTATACAATATAAATGTTTGGAGCAAATTTTTAAAAATACCCAGAAACTAAAATTTGGCCCAAAAATACTTTTTTCAAGTTTTTGGGATCTTGGATTTTTTGTCAAAAATTCTTGCTAAAAATTGATAAATTGTATGGCCTGACACTTTTTGACATGATTATTACCAAAAATTACTTGTACTTTTTATGGACAAACGGGTCCTTAAATTAGAAGAATGGAGAAGGAAGAGAGATGCACTTAGCAATATTAAAGAGTTAGAAACTGTGGATGAGTAAATAAACAAACGTTAAAAGAGCTTTAATGCTTCTTTTATTTCTCCCACTGCTTAAAAGGCAGGAGCAATGGATATGAAAGTTTTTTGGCCAATTAGTTTAGTATGTATTTTTTATGAAATCATCTACAAGAAGTTGGCCGAAAGATTAAAAATGCAAGTAAATCACATATAATGTTCTATTAGAAAATGAGTGTCTTGACAATAGAAAAAGACAAGATGGAGCCTGAATTCTATGTAAACTTGACACATTGAAAATTCATTCAATCGTTGGGCTTATCTTCTCAACCTATTAAAAGATCTGGGGTTTATGAGATAAATGGACCGACATGACAGATAATGCATGTCTGCAACTCATCTGCTAGATTTTTCGGTGATCATCAATAGGTCATGTAATGACCCTCCTAGTCATTTCTTTGTTTTTATGTGTTTTTACCATTTCGAACTTTCGCTTAGCTTCTATGCTACTTTTGTGACTTTCTGGAATGAGTGATATGGTTTCTGAGGTGTTCGATCAGATGAGAATTTTCTCAGCACAGTTAGCTCCAGAGCATGGCTAGTAAACAGGCTCAGATAAGAATTTTGTCAGTGCCATTAGCTTTGAAGTGTGGATTTATGGCTAGTGGGACCTTTGGTTTGGGTCTCGAGACTTCCAGACTCATTTTGGGTACTTTGGTGGATTGCATGCAAAACTAGAAAAGTGTTGACTTTGGTCAACATTTTATCAAAATTACCTGCGTTAGTCATTTTGATGATTTTGTTAAGTCTGGAAGCCCACTTCTAGTTAGGTAGCATATTTTATTTATGGTCATGGGATTTTCAATAAATCTTGAGGGTCAATTCAGAGTTATTTTTGACTTTGTGAAACTGTTGTTTTTTCATATCTGGTGTAGCTCATCTTTTCTCTTCGCATTTGCGAGGAGGCCACCACGTTCGCAATGGGTCCTTCGCCTTTGCAAAGTAGGGTCCTGTGGGACCTGGTCTAGGTTTTCACATTTGTGCAGGGACCCTTGCATTCGCCAAGGTTCAGCTGGATGTGGTCTCGCATTCGCGAGAGGGTCCCCACGTTCGCAATTAAGGACCCCTGGCAGTATATATTTTTAAACTTCATTTTTCTCATCATTTCTTTAACGAACTTGAGACCTCTTGAGCTTGGGAGATAGCTTCTTGTGGAATTTTCATCTGCTATGAGTCCGGGTAAGTTCCTAGTACTCTCCTCATGTCTTTTCCGTTGTTTTCCTCATTTATTACCTCCTTAATTTCCATTAATTTCAGCTCAATTCTTAAAAATCCTCTATTATTCCTTTAAATTTTTAAGCTGTTTCGAGCCTCGAAATGGTTCCCATTCACACCAAACTTTTTGGAATGGGTTTCTTACCCTACAAGGAATATAATTATGAAATTTTTTTTTTTAACGGGTCCCAATGGTCATTTTTGACCTGATTTCAAGCCCGAATTATGAAATATTAATATGGGTGTCGTTAGTCCCATTTTGACATGTAGAATCTTTATTGATAGCGTGACTGCGATCCAAGGCATTATGAAAGGGGATAGCTATTGTGTGATGGTCCGTGATTTACCGTTCGGCGACGATGTAGCTTATTATTCCCCTTCGTTAGACATAACTCTGCTAGATAGTATATTTTACAAGTTTCTTGATTGTTAGGATTTTTTGTTAGGTAGGATTAGGTTGGTAGTGACTTCTGAATTTTGTAGCCTGTTTCTAGGACCATAAAATAGTATTCCTTTGTAAGCCTTAGTATAGGTTGCCTTTTGCGGTATTGAGATTAGATTAGGAATCATTAGGCTACGCTTAGGAGAAGTTTTCATGGTAGAGTAGCTTTATTGGTTGATTTACGTTTTATCGCTTTACTTTCTGTATTTTCCTTTGATTTTAAGATTGTGGGCCCGAGGACATAGTTTTGGATTGACTGGACTACAGGTTAGTGCAATTTTGTATGGAGGATGGTTTACTGTCATGAACTGATTTCTCAGGTTGTGATGGCACTTACTATTCCCCACCAGTAAGTAAGTCGAACCCTTAGCCCAGAACAACACATAACGGGCTAATAAGAGAACGAAATAAAGCAAGACACAATAGGGAGGGAGGAAAGCAAAACATACAAAAGAATTCCCCAAAACCTGGTATCATTTAGTACAAGAGCTACTACAACATAAAGGAGTACTAGAGAAAATATAAAAAAAGGCAAATCCTAAAGTAGAGGGAGACAAGTGAGCTCTCGATGCCAGAAGCTCACCCTAAATCTCTAAATCCGCAACTCAACACAAGGATAATGTTAGCGGTGATAACTCGTGCAAGGGTCTGCATCAGGCAGAAAGATGCAGAAGTGTAGCATGAGTACCAAAATACGCGGTACCCAATAGGCATCATAGGCCGGCTGAGCTCAAGTAAGATAAAAGCATAACAAGTGTGAATGTACTAAACAAGCAAGAGAAGAGGGGTCAAGAACAAACAACAGGTCATAACTTGGTGCCACTAGGGGGGAAAAGCAGTTCACTCACAAAGTATAAAACAATTAAGGTAGAACGAAATAAAGCAGCCTTACTATAACCTAACCGAACCCTCATAAGTTTGGAAGGAACACATATGAACAAGTAATAACCCGAGCAGACCCCCATAAGTACGACATATGCAAACAACTAGAAATCATCTAATACCGACAAATCCTAAACCAGAAAGTAAACCCAAAGAATGCCTTAGGCACCCCCAGGAGGTGTCATATGCTGGACTCTAATCGAATTTCTAGATGCAAACTAGGCATAGCAGGCGACCAAACTCGGATCGGGTTTTTATTTAATAACTATGCAAAACCCGGACTTGAACAGATTATTTATGTGGCAGGAGTATGGACGGACATAGACCGTATATGATATGACAAGTGAATAGAAATGTCAGACTCAAACCATATAAAATGATAAGTAAATATGGATGTCAGACTTAAATCGTATATAAGTGATAAATAAACATAAATGCCAAACTCGAAACAGATAATATGATGATTTAATATGAATTCCAGACTGGAACCGAGTAATATGATGAGCAAATATGAATGTCGCACTCAAACCGGATATAGTATGCAAAATACATGAATTATCGGACTCGAACTAGATAAATTATTCAATTAGGAGAGTCCGAACATGAACCGGGACTAAACTAATCCATGTTTTCCTTAAGAAGAAACTAACCATTCCATTAGACCAAGTTCCCTCCTTTGGTAGAAAACCATGTTTTTAAGCCAAATTTACCAGCATGACCAAAGTTAATCAAATAATAACTTAGATAACGAAGTGGAGCTATACCAATAACCATAGGAATACTAACTAACTCAAGAAGTAAAAGTCCAAGATTCAACGGTAAAATGCACCAAAATACAAGAGATATAAAGCGAGAAGTACTAGGCTAGGTCTAAGTCCCCCGAGCCCCCATCTAAAGCAAGTAGCTACCCGATACATAAGTTAAGGATCCCAAATCCCCAATGCTACTCTACATCATCTAAAACGGCTACAAGGATTTTTAATTGCCTAAAAAGTAGTGTCCAACCACAGAATTCCCACCAACAATTAGAACAATGCCATACAAATACCTTAAACGAGCTAGTCTAAAAGTAGGTAAGTCGTAACCTACCTAAAAGCCGAATACGCGCGCTCACACCCACTTCTCTAGAGCTTTTACTTTCAGAGAAGACTCCGATTGTTTCCACGCTACCATAATAGTAATGTACGCATTAAAATATGTACAATGATACCCATATTATAATTTTACAATTCAGGTTAAAATCAGGTGAAAAATCACCTGTGGGGCCTACATGTGAATTTCAAAAATAAAATCGAGAAACATGTCCCTCATGGGACAAGGAGCGTATGCCCAAAATATTAAGCGATTTCATCTCCAAAAATGGACTCAAATCAGCCCCCAAGTCCAAGAAGATATCAAGAATTGAAATGAAGGAATTCAAAGATTTGAGGGTCGGTAACTGTCATTCCCCGAGGCTACCTTTTGGATATAACATAGGACCATGGACAACGAGTGCCCCGAGCTAACTCTTGGTCATAGCATAACTCAGGTATATCAATTTAACATAGCGGAAGCATAATAAAAGAATTTGGAAACATAAGCATATATATAGTCAAGTCGAATGGGAAGTACAATCCAAAGAGGAGAGTCGAACACTGTCTATGTCTGAAAATCCTCTAAACCAATATACCAATATGGGACAAGACCCCAACTGACTCAATAATCTGAAGGAAAGATGGACAACACAACTAGAATGGAAATCGGCCCTCGAACCATGAGGATTCACCAATACTAACTGGATATCCGGCTTCGTCTAACCATGAGCCTGATGGGAAACACCTAAATCTGCATCATCAAGAGGATACAACGCAAAATGTGTGTCAGTACTATAGGATGTACCTAGTATGTGAGAAATGCATGATAATGGTAAAAACATGCTTAAAATGAACTTGTTCATAAGAGAAATAATATAAGAAAGTATTAAGATATAAGACATGAAACATGAAGCAAGATTAAAATTTAAAGTATGATATCATATAACTTCATAGCTTGAAAATAATCATGTGGGAGTTTCTCTTAACCGACATAAACCATGCTGAGCTACATGGAGTCCAGTGTCATGCATCCACACTGAAAAAAATTATCCTAACCGGCCAAAGTTAGAACCATGTTCATAAGGATCCTGTCATGGTCCACAGAGGGCAACCTACGGTGGCAATGTAGTTCTGGATTTGGGTCATCAAGAACCCTCATCGCTCGGTGCTAAATACTACTCCCAAAGCATATAACATGAGGGTCACATAAATGTGACATATTTAGATGTCGAAGCTTGTTCATAAACATGTTCATAACCCGGATCTTCATACTACTCACGAATCTTAGTTTTAGGAAAAATGATTCATGAGCATTGATGGCACATCGGGTGTCTTGTCTTGCATAATAATTCATAACTTGAAAACTTGCATGGCCTTAGTTTAATTTCATAATAACATATACTTTCATAAAACATAGGAACTAGGCATGCACTTGCTTGAAATTCATAAAATCATACTATCATTTTCCCCAATTTGCTTAAATCAATTCATGCATGTAGGATTTACCATAATTAACCTTCAATTCATGAAATAGGAAATCATATATAAAAACCCATGCAAAATCATGCAATTCAATGAAATTTCATAATAAAATCATGAGATGGTAATTTATAGCAAAACCCATAAAGAATTGGGTAAGAACCCTAATTTGAAAGTTCATGAAATCACAAATTTGAAATTAGGATTTGGGCACAAGGGTAAAACAAACCCATTGTTGAATACCCACATACATTGATTGAAGTTAACCTACTTGAAATTGAAAAGATTAGGAGACTTGAACTTGGAGCTTGAGATCTTGAGCTTGAGAGCATTCTTTTCCCTTTTGGGAGATGAATGAGGTAATGAGAAGGGACTTAGGCTAATAGGTTTAGAAATCATGCTAGAAATGGTCAAAACAACCTCACTTAGGAGTTAAAAGGATGGAAAATGACTAAAATACCCCTGAGACTTAATTAAGAAAAAGCTGGAAAATGTTGACTTTCAGGGAGCACGGATGGGTTCCACAGACCATAGACCAAACTACAGCTCGTGGTGTCCATTCGTCATTCCTGGCCAAAGGAACAAGTTGCAGAAGGCAGTCTATGGGTCAACATGATGGACTCGTAGAATGAATCACGGGTTGTAGACCCAAGTCGTAGTTTCAGGGAATCATGCAATCCTCTGAACAGGTTCTACGAGTTACAAGACGGTCCATCATTTAAAAGATGGGTCGTAGAACCCAGTCGTGAAACCTGGGAACTTGTCAACCCTCCCATCTGATTCCACGAGTTGACAGGATGGGCCATAGATAGAACCACGGTCCATAGAACCAACTCGTAGTTTTTATACCAGAGACTGAACCAACAGAAGGAAACCACAGTTCCATTTCATGACCCGTGATTTAAACCACGATCCGTGGTTTGGACCCGTAATTCTGCGAACATGAAATTTTTCAGAGTTTCAATCTTAGAAAGATGGTTCGATTTCCGGGGTGTTACAATATCTCACTCCTGGGATCATTCATCCTCGAATGAAGACTAAGCAAGGAAAACTGGAGAGAACACAACCCAACCAAACAACAACAAAATAGGAAAACTGATGAACAAGCATGAAAAGGGACTCCTCAACTTAAAACATGACTGAACTAACTTCGAAAAACATGAGTGCATGCTCGGATCATGAAGGGAACTGATGGAGTAGATTCGGAGGGACATAGTAAGGATAAAACTATTACCTCAAGCTGGAATTAAATCGGAAGGAAAAAGATGGGGATACTTGGCCTTCATGGCCTCTTCCGCTTCCGAAGTAGCTCCCTCAAAAAACTGATTTCTCTAAAGACCCTTCACCGAGGTGACTTCCTTGTTTCTCAACCTCCAGATATAACAATCAAGGATCGCTACGAGAACCTCCTCATAGGTGAGACTATCCTTCACACCTACATCCTCCAGAGGAACAATCAAGGTTGGATCACCAACACACTTCTTCAATAAGGAGACATGGAAAACTGGAGAACCACTTTTAATTCTGTTGGAAACTCCAACTCATAAGCAACCTTACCAACTCTCCTCAGAATCCAATAAGGACCTACAAAATGGGGACTAAGCTTTCCTTTATTCTCGAACCTCATCACACCCTTCATGGGAGATACCTTAAGAAACACCCAATCATCCACCTAGAACTCTAACTCCCTCCTCCTCATATCTGCATAGGATTTCTGTCGACTCTAAGAGGTCTTCAACCTCTGCTTAATAAGTTGAATCTTCTCCATGGTCTCATGAACCAAATTTGGACCAATCAAGGCTGCATCAC
Source organism: Jaltomata sinuosa (assembly GCA_003996215.1). NCBI lineage: Eukaryota > Viridiplantae > Streptophyta > Magnoliopsida > Solanales > Solanaceae > Jaltomata > Jaltomata sinuosa. The sequence continues at coordinate 140,318 of QJPP01000219.1, read as the reverse complement.
CTACCTCAAACCAACCAATAGGAGATCCATACCTCCGACCATAAAGTACCTCATACGGAGCCATCTGGATGCTAGAGTGAAAGCTGTTGTTGTAGGCAAACTCGATAAGAGATAAGTGATCATCCCAATTACCTTTGAAATCAATCACACAAGCTCTCAACATATCTTCTAAAGTCTGAATAGTACGCTCTGTCTGGCCATATGTCTGAGTGTGAAAAGTTGTGCTAAGCTTCACCTCAGTAGCAAGACCTCTCTAAAACAATGTCCAAAACTGAGAAGCAAACTGAGCACCCCTATCTGAAATGATGGACAAAGGAACACCATGCAATTGAAATATCTCCCGGATGTAGAGTCTGGCATAATCGTCTCTTGAATCTGTAGTCTTAACAACCAAGAAATGGGATGATTTAGTCATCTGGTCGACAATCACCCAAATCAAATCATGTTGCCTTTGAGTACGAGGCAAACCTGTAATGATGTCCATATTGATTGCTTCCCACTTCCAAGTAGGAAGGTCAATATCCTAAATCATGCCACCCGGTCACTGATGCTCTACCTTCACTTGCTGACAGTTGGGACACTTAGCCACAAAATCGGCTATGTCCCTCTTCATACCATTCCACCAATAGACTTCTCATAGATCACGGTACATCTTTGTGGCACCGGGGTGAATGAAATACCTGGAACTATGAGCCTCAGTCAAAATCTATTGTCGCAACCCATCTAAATCTAGCACACATAGTAGACCCTGATAAGAAAGCACACCATCTCCCCCTTGGGAGAAAACCTCAGCCCTTTGCTGATGGACTACACCCTTAAGATGAAGTAAAATGGGATCAATGTCTTACTTTAGCTTCACTTCTGCTACCAAGGATGATTTGGAACCATTTTGAAAAATAACACCACCTTCTGTCGAGTCCATAAGGCGAACTCCCAACCGAGCTAGTCTATGAACCTCTTACACCAATTCCTTATTTCCTTCTTCGACTAAAGACACACTACCCATCGACAATCTACTAAGTGCACCCGCCACAACATTTGCCTTACCCGGATGGTAAAGCACACTCATGTCATAATCCTTAAAAAGCTCAAGCCATCTTCTTTGTCTCAAATTCAATTCCTTCTGGGTGAACATATACTGAAGGCTCTTATGATCGGTAAATACATCCATGTTCACTCCATACAAGTAATGTCTCCAAATCTTCAAAGCAAATACCACGACTTCTAACTCAAGATCATGAGTAGGGTAGTACTTCACATGAGTCTTAAGTTGTCTCAAAGCATAAGCAATCACTTTTATCACGCTGCAAAAAAACACAACCAAAACCAATCCTAGAAGCATCACAATATACAACAAAATCATCTAGGCCCTCGGGTAAAGCTAACACTAGAGCTGTGGTCAATTTAATCTTCAATTTATTAAAGTTCTTCTCATAAAGGTCAGACCACTAAATTTTTACCTTCTTCTGAGTTAACCGAGTCAAAGGGGCAGCAATGGAAGAATATCCATCCACAAACCTCCTGTAGTAACCATCCAAACCCAAAAAGCTTCTAATATCAGACAGGGAAGTGGGTCTGGGCCAGTTCTTTACTGCTTTAATCTTTTGAGAATCAACCTGAATACCATCTTTAGTCACAATATGACCCAGAAAAGCAACCGACTGCATCCAGAACTCATACTTGCTAAACTTAGCAAATAAATGCCGGTCCTTGAGAGTTTGTAACACAACTCTCAAATGGTCCTCATGCTCCTCCTCACTCTGAGAGTAGATGAGGATGTCATCAATGAAAACAATAACAAACATATCCATATACTTCTTGAACACGTGGTTCATCCAATCCATAAAAGTTGCAGGAGCATTCGTTAGACCAAAAGACATCAAAAAAATTTCATAATGACCATAGAGAGTCCTGGAGGCTGATTTTGGAACATCACACTCTCTAATTAGAAACTGGTGATAACCAGATCTAAGGTCGATCTTGGAGAAGAAACTAGCACCCTGAAGCTGATCGAACAAGTCATCAATCCTAAAGATGGGATACTTATTCTTGATTGTGACCTTGTTCAACTGACGGTAGTCAATACACATTCTGAGGGAACCATCTTTCTTTCGCACGAATAAGACTAGAGCACCCCAAGGAAAAATGTTAGGCCTGATTAAACCCTTATCAAGAAGATCCTTCAACTGATCCTTTAACTCCTTAAGTTCAGTGGGAGTCATCCTATAGGGAGGAATAGAGATAAGATTTGTATCTGGAACAAGATCTATCCCAAAGTCGATTTCCCACTCGGGAGGGACTCTGGGTAAATCATCGGGGAACACTTCAGGGAATTCATTCACAATGGGAACAGACTGAAGGGATGGGGTTTCAGACTCGGTGTCCACAACCCAAACTGTATGATAAACATAACCCTTAGAAATCATCTTCCTAGCCTTAAGATAAGATATGAAATGACCTTTCGAGGATGGGGGACTACCTTACCATTCTAAGACGGGTTCATTTGGAAACTTGAAACTGACAACCCGAGTATGACAATAAACTGAAGCATAACAAGCATTCAACCAATCCATACCAAAAATAACATCAAAATCAGTCACCTCCAACTCTACTAAATCTGCTGAAGTGACTCTATGAAGGACTGATATAGGGAAATTTCAGTAGATTCTCTTGGCCAGGACTGACTCACCAACAGGAGTAGAAACACAAAAGGGTTCTAAAACTAATTCAGGACAAACTTTGAATTTTGCATGCCACATAAGAAGTCACAAAAGATAGAGAGGCACCGGGGTCCAACAAAGCATATACATCGAAAGAGAAGACTTTCAACATACCAGTAACAATATCGGGGGAACCCTCCTGGTCCTTACAAGAGGACATAGCATAAAGGCAGTTCTGGCCCTGACTACCAGAACTAGAAGTTGTGCCCTGCGGGGATGGTCGACTCCCTGGGGCTGCTAAAGCAGACTGAGCCCTACTACCTCCCTTCCCCTTCTTAGCTGAAGGGCAATCACTAATCATGTGTCCAACCTGTCCATACCTAAAGCATGCACATGTGCCCAAATGACACTCTCTCGGGTGAGTCTTCCCACACTTGCTGCAAATAGGGTGAGAAGATCCCTTAGAAACACTCCCCTGAGACTGTGAATAGGAACTATATCCTCTACCAGTCTAATCCTGATGAGGCTTCTAGGCCTGGGTAGGAGCACTAGTAGAAGAATGAATGAGTCCTGATGACTTCTTCTGGAATGAGGAGCGATGTCCTCGGCCAGACCTCTGATGGCCAAAACCTGAACCCTTGGGTCTAACCCTCTTGTTCTCCCTAGCCATCTCCCTAAGCATGTCTCCCTCGATCTGGTGAGCATGGGTCATGAGTCTAGAAATTTTCATACCAGTCAACCGCATGGCAGACCTACACTCCTTCTTCACCAAATCTGAAACCCCATAGATAAGCTTGCTCAGCTGATAATGCGGGTCTGCTACCATAGAGGGGGCATATCTAGACAACTGAGTGAACTTCAAACTGTACTCCAGAACAGTCATAGATCCCTGTCTTAAGTTCACAAACTCTTCGGCCTTCGCTTGCCTAAACTCTCGGGGAAAGAACTGGTCAAGGGAAACCCTCTCGAAATACTCCCATGTAATAGGGACCTCGTCCTTAGCTCTAGCTTCCCTCCATTTCGTGAAACAGATATGAGCTACATCCTTGAGTTGATAGGATGCGAGCTCCACACAATTAACACCAACCACTTGCATCACATCAAAGATTTTCTTCACTTCATAAATAAAATTTAGCGGATCCTCATTCACTTTCGAACCCCAAAACTCCAGCGGGTTCATATGGACAAAATCACGAACTCGAGCTGCTACCCCACCTTGAGGGTGGACGGGGATATGAGTCGACTGGTTGGCCTGAGCGGCCAAGGTCTAGGCTAGCAAATGGATGGCATTCCTAAACTCCTCATTTTTGACCTCGAGGGTCAGAACTGGAGAAGCGACATTCCGAGCGGCTCACTGAGGCACAGCACATCGAGGCATGATCTGAAATATACAAGGTAAGGATTAGAGGAAGATTAGATTTAAGCTCTATCGCACAATATGATCATGAAAGAAGTGATGTTTTCTAAGACATCTTATAGCTTCCCTCTCATATGTGTGGCGCACTTCACACACATGAAAGAGACTCTACTCGAGGCGGCTTTCAGACATCCTAGGACTCTTGAACCTGAGGCTCTGACACCAAGTTTATCACACCCCGAGGCTACCCCCTGGACTTAACACAGGACCCGAGATCACGAGTGCCCCGAGCTGACCCTTGGTCATAGCATAACTCATGTATATCAATTTAACACAGCGGAAGCATAATAAGAGAATTTGGAAACATAAGCATATATATAGTCAAGTCGAATGGGAAGTACAATCCAAAGGGGAGACTCGAACACTGTCTATGTCTGAAAATCCTCTAAACCAACATATAGAGGCGATGGGACAAGACCCCAACTGACTCAATAATCTGAAGGAAAGATGGACAACACAACTAGAATAGAAATTGACCCTCGAACCATTAGGACTCACCAATACTGACTAGATATCCGGCTTCGTCTTGCCACGAGCCTGATGAGAAACACCTGAATCTGCATCATCAAGAGGATGTAGCACAAAATGTGCGTCAGTACTATAGGATGTACCGAGTATGTGAGATATGCATGATCATGATAAAAACATACTTAAAAAATGTTTAAAATGAACTTGTTCATAAGAGAAATAGTATAAGAAAGTATTAAGATGTAATACATGAACCATGAAGAAAGATTAAAATTTAAAGTATGATATCATATAACTTCATAGCTTCAAAATAATCATGTGGGAGTTTCTCTTAACCGACATAAACATGCTGAGCTATATGGAGTCCAGTGTCATTCACCCACACTGAAAAAGGTTGTCCTAACTGGCCAAAGTTAGAACCATATTCATAAGGATCCTGTCATGGTCCACAGAGGGCAACCTATGGTGGCAACATAGTTCTGGATTTGGGTCATCAAGAACCCTCATCGCTCGGTGCTAAATACTACTCCCAAAGCATATAACATGAGGGTCACATAAATGTGACATATTTAGATGTCAAAGCTTGTTCATAAACATGTTCATAACCCGAATCTTCATCCTACTCATGAATCTTAGTTTTAGGAAAAATGATTCATGAGCATTGATGGCACATCGGGTGTCTTGTCTTGCATAATAATTTATAACTTGAAAACTTGCATGACCTTAGTTTAATTTCATAATAACATATACTTTCATAAAACATAGGAACTAGGCATGCACTTGCTTGAAATTCATAAAATCATACTATAATTTTCCCTAATTTGCTTAAATCAATTCATGCATGTAGGATTTACCTTAATTAACCTTCAATTCATGAAATAGGAAATCATATGTAAAAACCCATGCAAAATCATGCAATTTAATGAAATTTCATAATAAAATCATGAGAAGACAATTTATAGCAAAACCCATAAGAATTGGGTAAGAACCCTAATTTGAAAGTTCATGAAATCACAAATTTGAAATTGGGTAAGAACCCTAATTTGAAATCACAAATTTGAAAGCTAACCCACTTGAAATTGAAAAGATTAGGAGACTTGAACTTGGAGCTTGAGATCTTGAGCTTGAGAGAGTTCTTTTCCCTTTTGGGAGATGAATGAGGTAATGAGAAGGGACTTAGGCGAATAGATTTAGAAATCATGCTAGAAATAGTCAAAACAACCTCACTTAGGAGTTAAAAGTATAGGAAATGACTAAAATACCCCTGAGACTTAATTAAGAAAAAGCTGGAAAAAGTTGACTTTCAGGGACCACAGATGGATTCCACGGACCGTAGACCAAACCAAGGCTCGTGGTTTCCATCCGTCATTCCTGGACAAAGGAACAAGTTGCAGAAGGCAGTCTACGGGTCAACAAGACGGACCTGTAGAATGAATCACGGGTCGTAGACATAAGTTTTAGTTTCTGGGAATCATGCAATCCTCTGAACAGGTTCTACGAGTTACAGGACGGTCCGTCATTTAAACGACGGGCCGTAGAACCCAGTCGTGAAACCTGGGAACTTATCAACCCTCTGATCTGATTCTACGAGTTGACAGGACAGGCCGTAGTTAGAACCAAGGTCCATAGAACCAACTTGTAGTTTTTAGACCAGAGACTGAACCAACAGAAAGAAACCACGGTTTCATTTCACGACCCGTGGTTTAAGCCATGGTCTGTGGTTTGGACCCGTAATTCCTGGGAACATGAAATTTTTAATATTTTCAAACTTAGAAAGCTGGTTTGATTTCTAGGGTATTAAAAAAACATACTATTTAAAGATGGGAGAACTATTACGGATAAGAAAATACCACCCCTAACAGTCCCTTAAGATCCCACATAGAAGTTTGGCTTGAGAGCTCCTCAAAAATTGTGAAATTTTGGATGAAATGATTTAAAAACAAATATGAAGTTTTAATATACTGCTAGGGATTGGCCTTCGCGGACTCGGGCAAACCACTATGTATGCAACCTCACATATGCGGTATGGCTTCATAGACACGGGGAGGGCACTACATAAGCAGCCTCGTGTAGGCAGAGAACCCTCGTGTAGGTGAAGGGTTGGGTTCTGCTACACCAGCTGCAGTAAAAACCAGCAACCAAACAACTCCAAAAATGCTCGGATGGACCCACGACATTCATCTGAACTACTGCATACGCAAACGAACAATGTTATCCGAACAAAAATGACATTCTGGACTCAGCAGAATAGATGAAATTCCCAAAGGAGATTGTTTCGACAAAAAGTGGGCTTACACCCAAAAACCAATTTTTAGCCAAAAGTAACCCAATAGCCCATAATGAGTCTGGAAGTCTCGGGACCCGAACCAAAGGTCACACTAGCCTAAAGTCAACATTCTAGAGCTAATTGCACTGACGAAATTTCCATACAATTGTTGACCAAAGTCAACTCTTTCAGGTTTAAGAGTTTCAAAATAGGGAAATATGTTTAAAATACAAATGAAATGCCCAGGAACCAAACCATCAGCCCAGCAAGTCATAAATAACCTCTAGCCACTGTGGGAAAGCTCAAAACATAGAAAATGCATGGAAATAAAGAAAATAATCTAGAGGGTCATTATAATATCCACTACTAAAAGGACTTTCATCCTCGAAAGTCAAGAAGTGGGTAGTACCTCAAGGATGGAATAAGTGCGGATACTAGGCCCGAATGTCATGCTCGATCTCCCAAGTAGCCTCCTCGATAAGATGGTGCCTCCACAGAACCTTAACTACTATAATATCCCTAGACCGCAACCATCTAACATCCCAAGCTAAAATGGCTACTCGCTCTTCCTGAAAAGCAAACAGTCATCTAACTAGACTGAATCCCATTGAAGCACATTAGACTCATCTGAAATGTAACAATGGAGCATCGACATATGGAAAATAGGATGAATAACAAAAAAATCTGGAGGCAAGGCTAACTAATAAGCAACATCACCAACTCACTGTAAAATCTCAAATGTCCTGATATACCTGGGGCTAAGCTTGCCCCTCCTCCCGAATGTCATCACGCCCTTCATGGGCGATGCCCGAAGGAATACACAATCACCAAACCCAAACTCTAAAGCCTGGCACTTACATTCAGCATAACTCTTCTGCCTACTTTGAGCTGCTCGAAGCCTATCCTGAATCACCCAAACCTGATCCAAAGACTCCCATAACAAATTAGTACCCTATGGCCTGACCTCAAAAGCATCAAACAACCCAATAGGATACATCACTGCCTACCATACAAAGCCTCAAAAATAGCTATCTGGATACTCGAATGATAACTACTATTATAAGCAAAATTTGCCAAGGCCAAAAACTGGTACTACTGAGCCCCAAAATCCATAACAGATGCATGGAGTATGTCATCTAAAATATGAATAGTCTACTCAGACTGGCCATCAATCTGATGATGAAATTCCATGCTAAGGTCAACCCAGGAACCCAACTCTACCTGAAATGCACTCCAAAACATTGAGAAGCGAACTATGTACCTCTATTGGAGATAATGGACACTGACACACCATGAAGATGGACTATCTCTTGCACATAGATCTGAGCGAACCTCTCGAAGTTGTAAGAAGATTAAACTGGAAGGAAGTGGGCAGACTTAATCAATCGATCCATGATGACCCAAATGTTATCAAAACCCCAAAGAGTACGCAGTAACCCAATCACAAAATCCATAGTAACTCGCTCCCACTTCTACTCAGGAATAGGTAATCTTTGAAGCAAACAACCAGGTCTCAAGTGCTTGGACTTCACCTGCTGATAGTTCAAGCAATGAGATACATACTCCATTATATCCCTCTTCATATCTCTCTATCCAGTAATGTTGTCTCAAGTCCCTATACATCTTTACAGCCCTGGGATGTTGGAGTATCTAGAAGAATGAGCCTCCTGCAGTATGAACTGAATAAAGTCACCAACCCTCGAAACATAAGTATGACACTTGGCCTCACCACTCAACACCTATTCTTGGAGCCCACAAAGTTGACTATCCTCAAACTAGCGCTCTTGAATCTGCTCTAGCATTGTAGATCGAGCCTCCACTCAGGAAAGAATCCTCCCTGAGTCAGAAATATCAAGTCAAACCAACTGATTGGCTAAGGACTGGACGTCCAAAGCCAACGGTCTCTTTGAAACTGATAGGAAATCCAAACTCCCCATACTCACCGCCTTCTGGCTCAAGGCATCTGCTACCACATTTGCCTTGCTTGAATGATATAGAATGAAGATATCATAGTCCTTCAGCAACTCCAGCCACCTACGCTGCATCGAATTAAGATCCTTTTGGCTTAGAATATACTGAAGGCTACGATGGTCAGTGAATATCTCATAATCAATGCCATAAAGGTAATGCCTCTAAATCTTAAGTGCAAAAACCACCGCCGCCAACTCCAAGTGGCGCTTGTGCACCTTTAACTGTCTATAAGCATATGCTATCACACGGCCCTACTGCATCAGTACACAACCCAAACCAACACCCGATGCATCACAATAAAATTTAAAACCCTGACCCTTAACTAGAAGAATCATTATTAGATTTGTAGTCACCAAGGCCTTGATCTTCAGAAAGCTCTCCTAACCACATTAGAACGTTGAAACATGACATCCTTCCTAGTTAGTCTAGTCAAAGGTGTTGTAATGGAAGAGAATCCCTCGATGAACCTTCTGTAGTAACACGCAAATCTAATGAAACTGCGAATATTGGTAGGAGAAATTTGTCTGGCCCAATTACAAACTACCTCAATATTCACCGGGTCTACCATAGTCCCATCCTTGGACACCACGTGCCACAAGAATGCTACAGACTCAATCCAGAACTCACACTTCAAAAACTTGGCATAAAGCCACTGATCTCTCAAAGTCTGGAGCACAACTCTCAATAGTTGCTCGTGCTCCTAAAATATAAAATAATGTTATCAATCAATACTATCATAAAGGAGTCCAAATACGGCCTAAACACGCGGTTCATCAAGTCCATAAATGGTGTTGGTGCATTGGTCAACCCAAAAGACATCACTACGAACTTGTAATGGTCGTAGCGAGTCCTGAAGGTTGTCTTAGGGATGTCTGCTGCTCGAATCCTCAATTGATGGTAGCCAAATCTCAAGTCAATCTTAGAAAATACGGCTGCACCTTGAAGCTGGTGAAATAGGTCATCAATATGCGGCACCATATACTTATTTTTTACAGTCGCCTTATTAAGATGTCGATAATTAATACACATATGCATCAAGCCGTCCTTTTTTTTGAAAAAAAGGACAAAGGCACCCTACGGAGAAACACTCGACCAGATGAAACCTTTACCTAGAATGTCCTAAAGCTGAACACTGAGCTCCCTCAACTCGGCAGGAGCCATATGGTAAGGTGGAATAGAAATGGGCCTAGTGCCCAGCTCAACATTGATAGCAAAGTCTATATCACGCTCAGGTGGAAGTCCAGGTAAGTTAGTAGGAAAGACATCGACAAACACTCGGACCACGAGAATAGAATCAAGTAAGGGAACCTCAGCACTAACATCACGGGCATATGCAAGATATGCCATACACCCCTTTGACACCAAGCTCTTAATCCAAATATAAGAAATGATCCCCGTCGGCATGTGACTAACAGAACCCTGCCACAAAACCGGGGGTATGCCAGGCATGTCTAAGGTAACGGTCTTTGCAAAGCAATCCAAGATCGCATGATAAGGGGATAACTAGTCCATGGCCAGAACAACATCAAAATCAAACATATGAAGTACAACAAGATCTGCCCAAGTGTCATACTCCCTAATAGCCACCATACAAGACCTAAATACCCGATACACTACTAAAGAATCACCTACGGGAGTAACTACATATAGGGGCATAGGCAAAAACTTACTAGACAATCCCAACGAAGATGTAAAGTAAACAGAAATATAGGAATATGTGGAACCTGGATAAAATAAAATAGATGCCGATAGATGAAAGACTGAAATCATACCTCTTAATTATGGCATCTGAAGCCTCCACCTCTGGCCTACCCAATACGGCATATAACTGACTGCGCCCATCAGTGGGCTAATCACCCGCACTGATAACGCTCAAAAACACTCTCTAATAGAAAGTGGTAGCGATTGTTAGAGCAAAACAATATTTATATTCCCGACAGGTGTTAGAGTCGATCCCACAGAGAACAATGTGAAGGCTATTAAGATAGTAAAAAATTAAAGCAACTTATTAAAGTTCAAGGCGCAAAAAGAAAAGATAAAATAATTGGGGGTTTTAAACTAAAACAAGGGATAAAAGGAAATCAAAATAAAAGATAGGTTTGATCAATGGCTTCAACCAAACAAGGATAACAAGGGAGAATTTGGGAATGGGAATTTAATTCACAAGACCTATATCCAATTAACGCATAGGTAGCCTTGGTTAAGGGTATGTTTAATACTCTTTCAACCAATCAAACATTTATCCTCCATGGGTTCTCTCGAATCTCACGGGACAACAACAAAGAAACTAAATTGACTTGGGTAAGTTGTTCTATTTCTATCCCCAACTCTTAGATAGGAATTTCTGGCAATCCAACTATTTCTAGCCTTGATCTAGAGTGGAAACCCTAAATCCCCACTATTGAACCTTTACCCAATTGAAAACCTCCTATCTCAAGCAAGAACCCAATTAGTATGCTAAGTTAATGTTTGCAACCATCAATTATATAATTAAAGCATTAAAGATCCAATAGACCCACACAATTTAATCAAGAGAAAGAACAAGATAAGAATTCAATACCCAAATCAAGTATTATCTCTAATATAATAACCAAATCTCGATTCAATAATTACAATTAGTCAATTTTTGAACAAGTGTTTGAAGAAAGGAATTTTTAAAGAATTTACAATAGAAATCATCCAATACTTCACTGCAATGGTGTAGGGTGATGAACTAGCTCTCCAAGCTTGCAAAAGTTGTGAAAATTGCCAAAGATAGCTTCCAAAATGGTTGAGAAGTATTTTATATTGATTGGGGTTTCCAAAAGTGTGAAATGACAATTCTACCCAATTTCACACTCAGGCGCAGTGAAGCGCGATCACGCTAAACCAGCGCTATCTCTCTCAAGGAGTTCACACTGTGCAGCGCCATTGCATTGTCCATGCACGATCGCGTGAATATCTTGTCTGGCATTAACCAGTTCTTCATTACAGTGCTATCGCGCTATATGTATGTGATCATGCACAAGCCTTAACCACTTCCTTCAACGCGATCAGTGCTAGTCTGGCACAATCGCGCTAATTCTTCCTAGATTTCAAGAATTCCTCTGTTTTGACTTATTTTCATCTGATTCTGCACCGATCACTTCTAAATCACATAAACCTGTAAAGTAGAAGCAAATCATGTCAAATGCACTATTTTCTCTCACTTAGGATAGCAAATGTGTAAGCTTAAAGGCCAAATAAGTTAGTAAATTACCAACATATCAAACCCTCAAACTTGAACTATTGCTTGTCCTCAACCAACTCAAAGCTCTAATTCAAAGGACACAATCACAAGTGCAATGACTTCACTAAAATTCATGGAGACTCCTTTAAAGAACAATTGCATGACTTTGGTTAGTACTAATGATTAGTCGATCACATGTTAACTTCATCCAACAATCCCCTCTTTTCAAAACATCACTTTTTAAGAATGCAATGGGAATAAAAAACCAATCAAGTGACAACAATCAATCCTCAAGAAGTGACTCAAAACCACCAGTTTACTCAATATGCTCATTTGACTCATTTTTGAAATTTATCAACTTCACCAACTATCCTAATTTACATGCCCTCACAAGAACAAAAGTTCCAAAACACACTATGCACAAGGGTAACACAAGGGTCAAAAGCAGAAGAACTCACACTCATAAGTAATTTCAAGTACTAACAAGTATCAAACCATAAGCTTGCCCTTATTTTCATTTGCCACTAGCTCAAATACAGTCGGTTGGAAATCTCAAAGGACTTTTCTAAGCTTGTAATGTAGGCTCAGGGAAGGGTAGGATACGTATTTGGAATAAAGTGAGTCATCCTCCTTGAACACTACACAACTTTTTAGTTTGAAACCAAAGCCATCTTATTTCCATTTTCATGCAACACAAGGCACCATTTCACTAATTTCATTTGAAGACCCAATTTTTGTCATTCTATTCACCTCGAGGGTTTTTTCCCTTTGCTTTCTCTTCTCATTTTTGCATTTATTTTCCACTTAATCCTTTCTTTTGACAATTTCTTTTAATGCTTGACACCAACCACCATGTATTGATCATTCCCTCTAAGGTGTTTCTCAATCACCCCTAAACTTAGGCTCTTAGCCTCAAATTTACATTTTTTAGAGTTCAAGAAGGGACGGTTCAAAAGAGGGATTTGTTTTCAAAAATGGTTCAAGCCTTATAATAAGGTTGCCAAAGAAAATGTATTAAGCTCAAATGGGGTCACTAGTGATACATATAGTGCAATGGTAGGCTTTTAAGTCTAAGTAGGCTCCTAAAAATCACAAGGATGGCCTAAGATCATTTCTCCAACAAAAGAAATGAAGACTAGTATTGAAAGAATAACCGGGCAAGTTCTAGTTGACACATGCAAGTACAAATTATTCAAGATGGGTCAATTTCACTTTCTAAATAAGAACAAATAGAGCCACATTCCACATTTTCATTAATCACCACTAGTGAGTAAAGAATCACAAAAAGATTAAAAGAGTTGTCACTAACATCATTATTTGCCATGCAACATTTCACAAAAAAATTTGGAGGGGTATATTTCATCTCAATCCACATGCGAGACAAACTCCATTAGTACCAAACAAGTCATGATTCAAAATTATCTCAAAAAATGATGATTTGCCCTTAAGAATGATATCACCCAATCTATCATAGGGCCAAATCATCTATCTAAATCGATAAACGTACTCAGACTTCCCCTGGTTCACAATACCTAATTTTTAGCCTAACGGGTACTCAGACTTCCCTGGCTCAAAAAAATACCTTAACAAAATGACAATGTCGTCACTTGCTCTATCATTGGGAATCATCACTCTACACCAACTCCAACAAGAAACAAAATAATAACAAAGGTGACCAATCCAATAAAATTTCAAACAAACAAATCTGGCAAAGGCACAATATCTATATCAAAATGAAACAAGCTCGACGAGGGAACAATATCCAAGACAAGATAAAACAAGCCTGGCAAGGGAATAAAATCTAAATCTAAACAACATAAGCCTGGCAAAGGCAAAAAAAATATAAAAAATTGACATAAGCATAACCCAAATGCCCCCACCTCCAACTAAAATCTACTGCAGTATCCTTAATGCATAAATCCAAAATGAAATACTGAGAAAATAGGGTGAGGAGCTCCCTAATATCCATAAGCTATAGCTAGAGAGGGCTTGCCGAAGCACCACCATCGCCATGAGTCGTGGAGTCATCATTCACATGATCCTCTATGTCTGAACTCCCATTAAATCTTTTTATGATTTTCCACATCCGCTTCAACAATTTGTCTCTTTCCTTGTCCCTTTTCTTCCAATCATTAAGGGTGACACTGATTGCTTTCATCTTCTTCTCTTGTTCCTCAAACTTCTTTTCTAGCCTCTGCTGACTTTCTTCAATTTTTTTCTGTCGGTCCACTACATCATTTAGTGTTTTGGTCTCGGGTGCTACAGAAGGAATACTAGTGGCCAATGCACTAATAGATGCTTGAACTCCTGATATCTGAGTGGAGAGGTGCTGAAATAGCCTAGGCATGGGTGGAGGTACCTAGTTGGAAGTAGTGGCACAAGGGCATGGATGGGTATCCTCTGTAGCTCCCGAAGTCGAATTGGTATCCACCTTTTTCTTCTAAAGCACTGACCCTGAGCCTGTCTTTTTTAATGGATAAATAGGAATGTTGGGATCAAGCCAAACATCTCCTGGAGCATTCAAATCAACTTTCGCTGCCTCACATAACTCAGTAATAAAGGAGGGAATGAATAATCTCTCATTGTTTCCCTTAACACAATTCTTTATCTCTCAAAGGATTAGTAGCCCCACATTAACTGGATCTTCATTAATCATTACCGCCACGATCACTACTCTGTAAAGAGTAACATCACTCTCATTCTGTACTAGTGGTACCCTGCTACATATGATAGACAACCACATCTTCGCCTTGATAGTGAAGTCATGAGAATAAATCTTGGTCTCGAACATAGACCATGTGGTCTCCACTCTGGGGCAGAACTTTGAAGCAATCCAGGGCCTGCCTATAGCTCTTTTTTCCGCAAGAAGAGTGGTGTCATGATCGTCCAGTCCATAGTGCCTATTGATCTCTTCAGCCCCAAATCAAAATGTCTTCCCCCGGACAATCACCACTAGATCCTTGAAGTTCATGGCCGAAGAATTAGCATAAAATTCATGCACAACTGTTTCATTGGCCCTACGTGGTGAGGCTATGAAACAGTGCCACTTCACTCTATGCAATCGACTAAAAAAAT
Source organism: Jaltomata sinuosa (assembly GCA_003996215.1). Classification (NCBI taxonomy): domain Eukaryota; kingdom Viridiplantae; phylum Streptophyta; class Magnoliopsida; order Solanales; family Solanaceae; genus Jaltomata; species Jaltomata sinuosa. Next base: position 125,253 of record QJPP01000219.1, on the reverse strand, counting down.
CAGGCAAGGCATCCTCCACTACTTGCATTTTAATGCCCCTTTCAGGGACAATTCTTTTGGATAAGTCAGCCATATATCACTCTGCACAAGCTGGTGAAACAAATTTTGTTTTGTCATACTCTTCCTTAAAAATTTCATCAACTTGATTTTTTGAATTTAATGCACTAGTACTCATTTTTCAATCCAAAAGTACCTACAAAATTATTTTCAAGTTGAGAATGTGGTCACAACATGTAGCACAATGAAAAAAAAGTGTTTTGAGCAAGAAACATGGGTTAGAAAAAAAAGAAGTAGCTCTGGACAGAGATATTGTTTTTGCGCCAGTTACAGTTACTCAGTGCTATCGGTGCTCCTCAAGCGCGATCACATCAACCCTTTTATTTTTTATTTTCCTTAATTGCTATCATATCACAGTATCAGGATCGCGCAGGTGACAAAACTCCCAAATAGCGCGATTGCGCTAGAATAACGGGATTGTGCTGAGCAACTGACAATCATCTTCTTCGATCAAACAACCCTCCATCATGAATTTTCAACCAGATCTTGGCTTTTATCCATTTTTTAGGGTATTTCTCATCACAACGCACCATAATATAAACAATTAATGCCCAATTTCATTAAGGCCCAAAAAAATCTCATTGAAGAGTTTCAACAAACACCTTTTAGGCCTTTAAGCTTCATAACAATGGTGGAGTTTTGGGTACTCAAGATTTCCCCAAGTTTTTACTCAATTCCACTCCTTTTATCTGTAAATAACATACCATGAAATATTGAAGGGGAAGGAGAAATAGAAACGTACCTTGGTGGACAATTTCAATAGCTAAAAGACGAGAGTAGAGAAGAAGCAACTTGTGCTTGCAATTTTGATTTATCCTAGTTACTTTTTCTTGTGATTTAGGCATGTGGAACTTTGGGGAAGTACTGGGGAAGAGGGATTTTGAACAATGGAGGAATACCTATTGAAATGGAGGAGATACGGGGAAGCTGAAAAGCTCCCATCATTTTAATTGATGAAGCTGGAACTTAATTCTGTGCGATCGCATCACCCCAGTGCAATTATGCTACTTTGTGAAACTTGTCTCAGCACCATCGTCGCTACTTCAGCGTGATCGCACTGCACTACTTTCCCAAAAAAAATTAGCAGCTCACTGTTTTGATGTGCGATGGTTGGTGCAACCCGCACAACTCTAAGTGCGAAATGCACCTTCTTCACACATTCTAGAACTTTTTGGAAGCTCACTATTTTATGGTGTGATTGTTCGTGCATTCCATAGAGTTTGAGGTGTGATCACACCATATTTAGCATGTTATTTCAGCACCCTTTTGGTCCTTGATTGGATATATACAAGTTTTCCACTCCTCAACCTGCCCAAATCAGCTTTTAAAGACTTGAAACTTGATGGATTAGTCACAAACTATATGCTAAGCTATTCTAACAAAAAGAAAAAAAATTAAACCTTCAAAAATTATGATACGATGGGGTGCCTTCCATAAAGCGCAAAATTTAAAGTCGTGGCGCCACGCAAGTTACCTCACCATTTAGATTTCCACTTGGAGGATTTGAACCCTCGATCCAATTCTAATTGCATGATTTTTCTTGGATGTTTACAAGTGATTACTCATCTCATGATTCGAAGGCTAATTCTAGCCCAATTTTACATGCATGACTTGACTTAAGAAAATTGGCATATTTAGATAACATGATCTCATGAATTTCAAGAAATTGCATTCCTAGTTTCTATTTTTATGAAATTGTATAAGATTATGAAATTGAACTAGTGGCATGCAAACCTTAAAGATATGATCCATTATAAAATACATAATCTCCCGACGTTCCATCAATACTCATGAACTATTCTTCTAAAAGCGAGGTTTGTGAGTATTATAAAGATCTGGTTTGGTAAACATGACCTCTAGATATGTCACATGTATGTGAGCATTATGATATATTTTGGGAGTAGTATTTAGCATCGAGCGATAAGGGTTCTAGCTAACCTAAGTCCAAAACTACGTTGCCACCATAGGTTGCCCTCTATGTCTTATGACAGGATCCTTATGAACATGGTTCTAACCTTTTCCGGTTAGGATAACCTTTTTTTGTAACTCCTCCGAATTCGATTTATCTTTTAAACTTAGAAACTTGCAGAAATTTTAAACTTCCAGGGATCACAGGTCAAGTCCACGAGTCATGGATGGTTTCATGAGTCATGGAAAGGACTCGTGATTCCAGTACTGCAGACCACCCTCAGGTCTGAGAACCATGAGTCAATTTCACGGTTCATGGAAGTTTCCACGGGTCATGGAACCAACCCGTGGAAATCATACAGAGAGCGGTCAACTTCACCGAAACCACGAATTGGTTCCATAACTCGTAGAAGTTTCTACAGGTCATCCTTTAGTCCGTGGAAAGTTATTTGCAGCCTGTAATTTTGGCTTAGGGACCACGAATCTAATTCACTAGCCGTGCTTACTTCTATGGACCGTGGAAAGGACCCGTGGAACCTGAAGCCGAGTTTTAAAATAACTTTTTCTTAAATTAATCCTAGGGGTATTTTTATAATTAACCACCCTTTTATCTCTTAAGTGAGGTCGTTTTGACCACTTTTAGTAGGGTTTCTACTCTTATTAGCCTAAGTCTCTCATTATCTCTCATTCATGTACCAAATTGGGAAAAGGAACTCCTTCAAGCTCCAAGTCTTAAGCTCCAAGTGCAAGCCTCCCCTTCTTTTCAATTTCAGTTGGGTTAGCTTCAATCAAGGTATGTGGGTATTTAATAAGGAGATTCTTTCACCCTTATTCCCAAAACCCCAATTCTTCTAAATTGAATTTATGAATATCAAGTTAGGGTTCTTACCCAATTCTCATGGGCTTTCCTATTAAGTATTTTCTCATGATTCTTCAATAGATTCTAAGTTTAATTTCATGATTTACGTGGGTTTTACAACTTATTACTTAACTTATGATTTGAAGGCTAATTCTAGCTAAATTTTGCATGCATGGCTTGATTTAAGGAAAATTACATGTATTGATATTATGATCTCAAGTATTTATGAAATTGCATGCCAAATTATTTAAGTTATGAATTTAGAAAAACAAGTGAATTATGGAAATGCTAAGCTTTATGACTTATGATTTGAATTTGCATGACATTAGATATGTCCTTATGCTTTTTAAACATATTTGACATCAGATATGTCACAAGTATATATTAGCTATATGTATGCATATTTTTGGGAGTAGTATTTAGCACTGAACAATGAGGGTTTGATTACCCAAGTCCAAAACTATGTTGCCAGCATAGGTGAAGAGGGTCCTCGTTAGTTGAGAGTGTATCCTCATAAATATGGATCCTCATTAGTTGAGAGTGTCATTTATGAAAGTGATTCCACGCTATGATATGTATAGTACCCCATTTCTTGGCAGGGTTCGGGGTAGCTTTGCCAACTAGAGTTATGTATTTGGATTCCATGTAGATCACATAGTTTATTGTCGGTATAAGAAACTCCCGTATGAATGTTTTTAAGTCTTATGCTTTGACATCTTTTACCTTATGCTTAAAAGTATGATTTTCTTATGACTTCTCTTTTATGCATGATCTCAGCCTTAACTATATTTTTAGCATGTTATGATTTCATTTATACACATCTCTCATATTCAGTACATCATATAGTACTGACGCATATCTTGTGCTACATCCTTTGATGATGCAAATTCAGGCTCCACTCCTTAGGCTCGTGGCTAGACAATGGTAGAGATCTAGTATCCATTGATGAGTCCTTATTATCCGAGGGCTAGTGTTATACTTATCTCCTTATGTTGTTTATGTTAGATTTTTGAGTTAGTTGGGGTCTTGTCCCATCAACTCTTATGTTAGACCTAGAGGTTTCAAACATAGCTAGTTTGTATTATGGATTGGTATTCCATAGACTTTATCCCGTTTCTATTTATGGATTTCTATCTCTATTATGTATGCTTCTGCTATGTTTCTTGTATTGAATAACAGAGTTTTCTATGACCAAGGGTTAACTTGGGACACTCGTGGTCTTGGGTCCCATGTTACGCCTAGGGGGTAGCTTTGGGGCGTGACAAACTTGGTATTAGAGCCTCAGATTCAAGAGTCTTAGGATGGCTGAAGCCGCATCGAGTAGACTCTATTTCATGTGTGTAAAGCGCATCACACTTATGAGAGGGAAACAATGAGATGTCTTAGGAAAAGTTCACTTCTTTCATGATCAGTATCGTGTGATAGAGTTGAACCCTATTACTCATCTAATTCATTCTTGTTATGTTTCAGATTATGCCTACTCGTCGTGCTATGCCTCATCGGGACATTGCACGAAATGCTAATCCTCCAATTCCAGACCCCAAGGTCACCAATGTGGAGTTCAGAAATGCCATCCATATACTAGCTCAGACTGTGGACGCCCAGGCAAATCAGCAGGCTTCTATCCCCGTCCACCCTCAAGGTGGAGTAGCGGCCTGAGTTTGAGATTTTGTTCGTATAAACCCACCTGAGTTCTATGGTTCGAAAGTTGGTGAGGATCCACAAAATTTCTTAGATAAGGTAAAGAAGATCTTTAGGGTGATGCAAGTGGGGGTGTTGATTGTATTGAGCTAACTTCCTATCAACTCAATGACGTGGCTCATATTTGGTTTGCACAATGGAAAGACGCTAGGGCCAGAGACGTGGTCCCTATGACTTGGGAATACTTTGAAAAGGCTTTTCTTGACCGGTTCTTTTTGAGGGAGTTGAGGCAAGCTAAGATTGAAGAATTTGTGAATTTGAAGCAAGGTTCTATGTCAATTTAGGAGTGCGGGTTGAAGTTCACCCAAATTTTTAGGTATGCTTCTTCCATGGTGGCTAACCCATGGGATTAGATGAATAAGTATGTTTATGGTGTGTCAAATTCGGTGAAGAAGGAGTGTAGGTCCGCAATGCCTTTGGGCGACATGAATATTTCCTGGCTTATGACTCATGCCCAACAGATCGAGGGAGACAAGATGAGGGAGAAAGCAAGGAAGAACAAGAGGGTTAGGTCGGAGGGCTCAGGTTTTAACCATTAGAAGTCTAGGGGTAGACATCGCTCTTGTAACACCTCAGAAAAATCCAAGTTTCTAGGAACCACGGTTTAGAGTATGGACCGTTGTTTTGAACGACGGTCCGTCTTCTCAACCCGTAGATCAAGATCCAGTTGCTTCTCAGCACATGTTCCAGGGACTACGGTTAGGACTATGGACCATAGTTTGGAACCACGATTTGTCATCTGAAACTGTAATCCCAAGTCTAGTAGCCCCTCAGTTCTAGCTTCAGAGACCACGAGTCAAACGATGATCCGTAATTCAGAAGAATGGTCCGTCCTTTGATTCGTGGAAATCCCCAGGCTAAGTCAAGTCCCAGGAACCATGAGTCACATGACAAACCATCGTTCAGGAACACAGTTCATCCTGTTGAGTCATAGTTCTTGAAACCAGAGACCCTAATATTGTTAGGAAGAACCACGACTCAGGTTAACGGTCCATCATCCAGGAGTACGGCCCGTCAACCAAGCCATGATCACTAGGTCATGTTTTCAGCAGAAATTCTTTTAACTTTCCCAGGGGTATTCTGGACTTTTCCTTTCCCTTTTAAGGCCTAAGCTACATTGTTTTATATCGTCTAAGCCTAATTAAGTAGTCGAAAACTAATTAAAACCCTCATTCTCCTAAAAAATCATCGACTTAGATAGAAAAGAATCAAAAGGAGGCGTAGTCTCTTTCAAGAACAAGCAGAGGCCTTCATCAAGTTCAGCCCCAAAAATCCAAGGATTTCTCTGTGGATTTCTTTACCAGGTATGTGGGTTTCTGCTCGTGGGTTCCTTTCACCCATTAGGTCCCTAGATTTCAGCCTTATTCAGTTTCCTCCATGAATGTTTAAGACCTAGGGTTCCTAAACCTTAGGGAATTATTGAAATACAAATCTTTCAACTTTTATGATGTTGACTACATGTCCCTTAGAGGATTAGTATAGTTTCATGAATAATTCTCAGGAATCCTAGCTTGTAGAAATTCCAGAAATATAATGAATTTAGCTTGCTAGACAGACCAGTTATGAACTTATTCTTCAAAAATCGAATGCCATATCCTTCAGCTTATGTATGTTGCATTCTCAGTCGTTTACCAGTATTTTTGAGCTATCCTGTATTTCAATACATTATTGCTTACATTCAGTGGGTGTAGACTTAGTACCGAGTGGACGAGGGGATGGAGGCTTAGCTGTCAGTTTAGGCTAAGACCTTTAAGAGAAGTCCCCAAGTCCCAGAACTACGGTGCCACCGTAGGTTTAAAAGAGTCAGCTATCAGACTAGGCTGCACCTCCTTGTCCCTTATGGACATCAGTAGTGGATCCACGTCCAACTTTTTCGTACCCTTGGCAAGGTATGAACACCCTCCCATCATGGGTCACAGGTTGGCCCCATAGTTAGCTCAACCTGTGGTATGTCTATTAGTAGTGTCTCCCACAGTCAGATTCATGTGCATTGACGTTGTATCTAGTATTTATGTTCAGTATTCAATACAGCATGCTATTTCATGATTTATACTTGGTCATTGCATTCAAATCAGTTTTGTTGCAGTATATCTATCTTCATGTTCATTTCTATGTTGCCCAGCTTTGTATGTATATCCTGCATGCTCAGTATATTCAAAGTACTGACGCATAGTTTTGTGCTACATTATTTTATGAGGTAGGTTCAGGAACTCAACATCCAGACCGCACCTAGTTCAGTTCCTCAATTCATACTCAGTAGTCCAGTGGTGAGTCCTCATTAGTTTGAGGGCAATAGACATGCCTCATTTCAGTATTTACCTTCAGTTTTAGATTTGTAGAGTTAGCTGGGGGCATGTCCCAGCAACTCCTATTCAGTAATATGGCTTTCAAACATAGACTAGACTCAGCAGTCGTTAGTGTTGTGCTGCATTACCATTACCTATGTTACCATAACGGCCTCCCTGATTATTACCTCGCCCACCCTATGGAAGACCTCTTCCATTGCCACCTCTACTTTATGGAACCACAGACCTAACTTGTTGCTGAACCTAATTACCTGCCAGTCTCAGAGGGCACTCTCTATTGAAGTGACCCATATCTCCATAATGAAAACAACCTCGCTCAAGAGAGGGCCTGCTGGCCAAAGAATAGGAGGCCCCCTGGCCTCTTGTAGCTGGAGACTGCTGAATAGACCCTGAATGACCACCTGTAGAAGCTGGCAAGGTTGACTGAATAGGATAAGCTGAATGAACCTGCTGGCTGGGACTTGTAGAATAAGAACCACTGAAATTACCCACACTCCGGGACTTCTTGGCTAATACCTTAGCATGCCCGACTTGCTTAACTCCCTCTAGTTTTTTTACATAATTAGTCACCTCATTGAAGCTTATTCCTGTAGAGGTCATATGAACAAACAGAACTTGCAAATCAGTATTCAGGCCCTTAACATATAATCGGATCCTCTCCTCCTCAGTACCTAACATTTGGGTAGCATAGCGAGATAAGGCATGAAACTTATCCTCATAAGCTGCAACAGACATACTGCCCTATTCAAGGACAATTTATCCTTCTTGTGATCTCTCAGAGTACAGGGCATATATTTCTCTAAAATTAGGGCATGAAACTAAGCCCAAGTCATGGGAGGCAAAACTGACGAACAACACTCCATTTGGGCCTTCCACAACTGCTTAGCGTCCTCTTGAAGTTGGAAAGTCACAAACTGAACCCCATATTGTTATACAATTCCCAACTTTTGAAGCCTCCCATAGCAATCCAAAATGAACTCAAAAGCATCCTCATCTTCTATACTATGGAATAACAAAGGTTTCATCTTCAGGAACTTAGTCAACAACTTATGCTCGGTCCCGGTCATGACAGGGCCTAACACCAAACAGAAGAATGCATCTGTACCTGAAGCCTTATCTATCCTGGGGGCTAAAGTGGCAACGGGATGGTCACCCAGAACCTGAGTAGCTGGCATAGTGGGAGTGGCTCGAGTATCAGCCAACCAACTCAGGAATGCTAGCACCTACTTAATAACCTCAAAGACATAGAGGAAAGACCTGCACCTCCAACTGATGCTTCCACCTCTAGTTCCATGCCATCCGCATGCACTACCTCAGTCTCATCAACTTGATCTTGGGGTAGGGAAGGTGTAGTTTTCCTCTGGTTAGCCACTACCTGAGCTCCACCCCTGGTGAGTGTTTCTCTCCCTCTTCCCCTTTCCCGACCTTACCCACGAACCGCCAATCCCATAGCTGGAGTTTTTACCCTTTATCCATTTTACCTAGTGTTTACCATCTGCGAACAAAATAATAAAGGAGGTCAGATACCAATTTGGATCACTAGATAAAAATTAGAATCAAGTTATAGAATAAAAGAAGAAATAAGGGATAGTTTCCTAAGGTCCTGTAGCCTCTAAAAGAAAAGTACAGACGTCTCTATACCATTCCACAAGACTCTATTAGATCCCTTTTAGAAAATAGAAAACTTGCGGAAAAGTGAACCCCTAGAATCTAAAAGTCGTGTACCAAAACTCTAATCAAGTCTGAAAGATAGGGAAGAAACCCCAAAACAAAAAGAGTCTAAGTCTGAACAAAGGACTAGAAATAACTGAAGAATTCTTGGTAGCCCGAAAGGTGCATCTCACCCTCGAATTCAAAAGTTTCCTAACTCACAACTGAGGTTTTGAAGCAGCCACCGGAATATGCCCTGTACTCAACAAAAGAAGAGCAAGTGTAGTATCAATACACAAGAACAACAGTATACTAGTAGGATCATCGATTTTCTCCAAAATACAAAATATTAACATAAAACCATAACATTGTATAACAGGACAAAATGAAATAAGCCAAGCAAGTGAATACTAGTATGACTCCCAGTCAACAACCTGATTTAACAACCACATAAGACATTTCCCAAAACCATCAATAACAGATCACATATAATTATGTCACATCCTTCAAGTAACCCAAACTACTCAAGGATCCGAGGACATCACCTATGGCACTTAACATGCAATCTCGGCTTACATAAGAAACCACCTTTGCACTTAAATACACCAACCCGGTCACTCAGGTACCAACATGTATGTCAAGTAGCAATAAATTCCATTCCTCTCAAGGAACCAACACATAAGAGTAATATCACAACAGAGAAGCCTGGTTCACTCAAAGAACCAATACACATAAATAGAAAGTAAACCTGTACTAGGCATGGTACCCGAGCCAACCATGAATGAACTTGTACCAGTTGTGGTACCCGAGCCAACCAATGAATAAACCTATACCAGGCATGGTACCCGATCTAACTAATGAATAAACTTGTACCAGGCATGGTACCCAATCCAACCAAGGAATAATAGAGTTATACCAGGTGTGGTACCAAGCTAAACAAAGCAACATAGATATCACAACAACAATAATAGCATACAACACTTGTAAAACCAACAAGTTTCCATAATAGACCCATTTTATGCGATTAACACTTAGCATATCATTTAACAGTCATTCCCTTTTCTTCCTGAACCCGTATTATACAAGTAATACTAACGATACAGTTATTATGCACACATAATGCAAATTGGTTTACAAGTAACCATCACCTACCTCAATCTAAGCCTCAAGTGCTTTACCAAACCTGAGTTTTCCCTTTTCTAGCAACCTCGGCTTGAGTGTGGTCGAAAAATAGAAATACAAATAATAGCCATGGCCTCAAATATTGCGGATTATAGCCTAATCTCGAATCCCTAGGCCAAATTCATGATCATTATACCCATCCTAGGGTCTTCCCACAGATAGTTCACTTAGAAACTACCAATTCTATGATTACACTAGCAAATTACTGTAATGGAATCATGAAGAAACAACATTAAATGAAAAACCCAGTATACTATACCTTATAATCCCTTTTACACCAGAAATTCTATCTTAGGTCACGCTAAACCCTCCCCAAGGTCTGTAACTGAGAATTCTAAGCCATAGGAATTGAAGTACTAGTTTACGGGGATAAAAATACTTACCTTAACAAAGAATTCTAGCGGAAAAATTGTAAGAATTGCCCTAAATTGCCTTTGCCTTCCTGAACGTTTTTGTGAAATAATGAACATTTTTGGGGAAGTTTCTGCATTAATAGTTATTAACCCCACTATAGTGACCCAATGCAGCTATAGTGGTACCACCATAGCGGGAACCTCCCGCTATAGCAAAGTTGACTGACTCTTACTTCTGCTATAGTGGGAATTTCTCAGTAATAGTAGCATAACGGTAGCGGCCTGCCACTTACTATAGCGGGTGTGATAGAATAGAAACTCAAAAATCCTCTTGAGTTATACCATTTTAACAACACACCCTTAAACCATGACATCCCGTACTAACCCCTTTATGTTAAGTTTGATACCGGGAGTTTTACTCACCCCAATTCACTTTTGAAAAGTCCTATAAACTCCTTATCGCCTTAGCTAATAGAAAAATAAGCTAATATTTATCCATTTAACCTGATGTGCCGCCAATTTACGGCACTTTCGACTCCTTTTAACTAAGAACAATTGTACGTTTTCAAGCAACCGTCGTCGTTTTTGATGTGTTTATGGTGGATTTGCAGGAAATGGAGACAAACACGGAAACAGAAGGAAATACGAGAAAAAGAGCATTCTGGATAAGAGTGACGGCCTGAGTGACGGCCCGTCACACATGTGACGGTCCGTCACACATGTGACGGTCTGTCACAGTGACCGTCAAGTGAAGGCAGTGGACTGCCTAAGGGTGAAGGTCCAGGCGACGGTCTGTCAAGCCAGTGACGGTCCGTCAGCCTGGCCGTCACACCTGGGAAGTCCGCGATGCGGATTCCGAGCATTTTTGGGATTTGTTTCCTAGACTCCTATAAATACCTTATGTTAGGTTTATTTTATTTATGCAATTAACCAAGCTTTTTACAATAGTTCTCCCAATAGTTTTAGGAGAGATTTTAGTCGACTTGGAGATCAAGAAACACGTTTTATACTTCTTAAATTCGTGTTCTTGAATCGTTCTTGGGATCTTGTTGTTCTTGTTCTTGGATTAATTAAAGATTGTTCTCACTACATTGTAAGGATCTCTTTTCTTTATTATGAATATGACTTTCTTTTATTCTTCTACAAGCATGAGTAACTAAACCTCCCACAACTAGGGTTGTGGGAGCCATGGCTAAAGTAGCGATATAGGTTCCGGGTAGCGACGGGTTCAATATATATGTTGTCACGTTGTTAATCATTCATTATTTAACATTTTCTAGTGGTTGCAAACATTAGAACATGCCTAGGTTTAATTTGCTTGAGTAAAGAGATTAAAACCGGGAAACTTGATTAACGACGAGGATTCGAGACTACTAACTCTCGTCTTATGATTAATGCTGTAACTAGATTAATCTACTTGATGTTTAGGATTGGAATCTAAAAGCACACCTTTTCAAGTTTGAGAGAATTGAAAAGTAAATTTGTCTATTTGGTTGAGAAACGTTTAGACGATACCATTACTTCAATCACATCGTGACACGTATATAGGAAGAACCCGGTTAAGCTTAGGATCGACATCGTTACCAATGCCATGGTAAACACTTCCCTAGTTCATTCTCTCATCTTGATTAAAACTCATACGTTTATTATTTGTTTTGTTTACACATTGTTCACACAAAACCCCCCTTTATTTACCGGAAACTATTGACCATTAGTCACATACTTCACTAAAGACTTAACTTTCACCATATTCTCTGTGGGATCGACCCCAACCTTTGTTGGGTTCTGTATTTGACAAACGATCGCTTACGCTTCCTAATTGGAGTGGTACTTTGAGCGTTATCAAATAATGGCGCCGTTGTCGGGGAATACGGTTGTTTGTTAAGTTTGGTGTGTTTATTTGACTCGTAGTCATACTTTCCTGCTTTTACATTTATTTGTTGTTTTTGTTTTTTGACAGGGTACAGAGTTGTGCATGCCAAGTACCCGGCGCTCGGGTGAATCAACACTACCTTACGACCTCGAGCTTGCTAGAATGTTAAGGCAGAATATGGCCGCACAACTAGAGGCAGTAAGGATCGCTGCAGAACTGCAGGCCCAACAAAATTTGAATGCTGGTGGGCTGCAGGATGACGTCGCACGGAATGATGAGGATCTCGACTTAGATGGAGTTGGCGCTACGGGCGCAATTGCTCTTCCACCGCTAGCGCCCGGAGCCAAGTTCAACATTACTAGCACGATGATCCAGCTGTTGAACTTGAGAGGAGTGTTCCGAGGTGCCGCTGGGGATGATCCAAACCAGCATCTGATGAATTTCGTGGGCATCTGCAAGTCGTTTGAACTGCCGGGCGTGAGTCAGACAGCGATCCGGCTCAGGTTATTTCCGTTGTCTCTGTCTGATGAGGCAGCATTGTGGTTGACAGAGTTGACCCCCGACTCTATCACAACTTGGGGAGAGTTGAGAGGAGCTTTCCTAGAAAGGTTCTTTCCGCCCTCTCGGATGATACAGTTGAGGGACGAGATTAGCAACTTCAAGCAGCAGCCCCACGAAGCATTGCACGAGACTTGGTTGCGATTCAAAAAGAAGATAACTCAATGCCCGAACCATCAGTTGACCGATAATTTTTTGATGCAGATGTTCTACCGGGCATTGAATTCGGCTACCAAGCTGACGTTAGACAACGCAGCAGGTGGTGCATTCATGGGTCTCACTTTTGTTGAGGCCACAACTACTTTGGACAGGCTCACCAAAACCAACAGGGCCTGGCATACACGGGATACAGAGGTAGCAGCCAGCACTTATGCAGTTGGTATGCCAGCTGAGCAGCGCAGAAAAGAGGAGGAGCGCGACCAAGACATGGTGCATCTGAAAATGCAGTTGGACCTACTGACAAAGCACTTGTTCTCAGGAGGTATGGAGAAGGTAAAAGCTGTGGGATCGCAAGGTAGAGCAGCCGCGGTTGAATCGAATGAGGAGGCCAACTATTTGGGGGGTTTCCAGGCCAATGGCCAGGGAAACCAAGGTCGGAACTATCAGAGAGACAACCACTATGAGAAAGGCGGCTACAAAGATCGCGACCAAGGAAACTGGAGGAATAACACCGATAGAGGTGGGTTGTATATACCACCTGGTAATCGGGACAAAGCTGGCAACGAGGCAGAGACGTCCAAACTTGAGAACATGATGGCGAAGATGCTGCTGAAGGTGGAATCGACTGACTCTGGGGTAAAGGAGATGAAGACTGAATTATCAGCATTGAGTCAGTTAGTAGGTTCACACTCCACCTCGATCAAGCAATTAGAGCAGCAAGTGGGGAAAATCTCGGCATCTCTGAACCAAAGGAAGACAGGTACCTTGCCGAGTGACACGATTCACCCGAGGAATGACGCGAGCTGTATGGTGATCACCACAAGAAGCGGAAAAATATTTCCGGAATCACATTCGGTAATTCAGACTCAAGGTGATGTTGCGGATAATGAAGAGGCGGTAGAGGAGGAAACTCCAAAGCCCGCGGAGAAAAGCAAGGAAGATGAAAAGCTTCCAACTATGATGCCTCAGCCACCACCTTCTTTCCCACAGCGTTTGAAGAAGAAAGCTGACGATGGTAAGTTTCTGAACTTCATGACAATGCTGAAGCAGATTTCAATAAACATACCACTGGTGGAAGCGCTTGAACAAATGCCCGGTTAGGCCAAGTTCATGAAGGACTTGATTACAAAGAAGAGGTCGGTAAGTTTTGAACCGGAAGACAACCTCCACCACTGCAGTGCCATTTCCTCTAGATCGTTAGTCAAAAAGAAGGAAGATCCAGGCGCTTTTACTGTTCCCTGCACTGTTGGGAAGCTCAACTTCGGGAAAGCCTTGTGTGATCTGGGTGCTAGCATCAACTTGATGCCGCTAGCCGTCTATAAACAACTGGGTTTGGGAGCTCCTAAACCAACGTCCATAAGAGTGATGATGGCTGACCGCTCAGTAAAGAGACCTGTGGGAATATTGTCTGATGTGCTAGTCAAGATTGGTAAGCTTATATTCCCGGCCGACTTTGTGATCTTGGATTGCGAAGTGGATTTTGAAGTTCCCATAATCTTGGGACGACCATTGTTAGCCACAGCGAGAGCATTGGTTGACATGGAGAGAAACGAGCTGACCTTCCGATTAAACAATGAAGTGGTCAAGTTCGATGTGTCCAAAGTGATGAAGCAACCAAGTGACATGAGGGTGGTCGCGGTCATCAATACTATTGAGGAATTCCCTGCGGATGTGTGTCTTGAGGAGAAGCAGGTAAAGGAAAGCGGTGAAAATAGATCAAGAAAACGAAAACACCGCAAGAGAATCTGCAAAGAAAGAGCGAAGAAGTTGTCGCGACTAGCTGCGGAACTGATAAAAGAAGAAGCTGGAACACAACAGAAGTGGGTCGCGTGCACACACTCCATCGAGTTCTCCTGTTTTGGAGACCCTGGCGGTCTCCAACATCATTCCAGAATCTGAGTCATATCGACTTCACAGGTATTCCTTTCTCTCACAGTTTTTAGCTTTCATATGGATGCATTGGGGACAATGCATGAGTCTAAGTTGAGGGTGTGGGGAAACCTGTGAGTCAACACCGAGGGTTTTGTTGCCGTGTTTCTTTTCCCTCCGGTGTGCTATCTAGTAGAACCGGCATGTTTAGGTTGTTATTTTATTAAATTTTTTTAGTGTCTATAGCAAGCATGGCATTTTTCTTGTTTAAAAACGAGGCCCCTTTAAAAAATTTCTGGTTTTGTACTTATGTTGAAACGATTGACTGTCTGGATCCTTGTATGTCATTGTGTGATTATGAGTAGAATGAGTATGCTTAAGCCGAGCGGTTGTTTGATAGTTGGTAGCGGTATAGTTTCTTGGTTGCCCAAGAGTGTGGTGAATTATTGTTATAAATTCTTCATTCTGTGCATGCATCTAGAACTGCCCGTCATTTTGTTAAGTTTAGAAGTTTGCGTGCTTAGGAAAGGATCACGAAGGCCCCTTTTTGTGTGTCAGCTCCACTTAACCTAAACAGACCTGTATCCCAAATATATAATAATCCTTGATCCCGGTATTTGAGCCATTAATTGACCTTGTTCTTTCAATAATCCTGTCACCCATTCCCTGGTTAACGTAGAATCCCTATTTGGCCCTGGTCTTTCCTTGGACATCGTTGCACCTCACTCAGGCAATCAGCCTAAGTTCGCAGGGTGAGGCTACTATAGAGGTAAAACGCCTGTTTTGGCCCTGGTCCTTCCATGGACATTGTGCACCTCAACCCAGGCAATCAGCCTAAGTTGAGGGTGGCTACTATAGAGGTGAATGATAAGAAAAAGAGGATAGTGAAGATTGGTTGTGAATAGAATAAAAATTTGGGTGTGTGCCTAAGAAAAAAAAAAGAGATGAAAAAGATCGAAAAAGTAATAAAAAGAAGTGTCAAAATAAAGAGGCCGCACATGTAGTTAGAGAGAAGGAAATAAAAAGGTGAATAAGGATGGACAAAGTAAAGTTATGTGGTAATAAGACGTCGGTGGTTCGAAGGAGGGCTTAGTCACTAACCCCTAAATGTATCCTACCTGCACCTGAAGCCTCATTACAAGCCTAAACAAGTCCTGTAGTGATCCTGAGCGGCTTTCTGAAGAACTGAAATAGAATAGTAAGGGCAAGCCTATGGTATCGCATGCGCATTGTTTGAAATCTTTGTGAGTGTGAGCGCTTACCTAGTCCCAAATCTTGTGTGTGGGATTTCTTTGTGGTGAGGGCACCAAGATGTCTGTATTGTCTATTGATTGTTAGGATAGCTGCGCGTGTGTATGTAGAATGTTCTATCATATCGGAATGACATGTTTGGATCCTTGCAAGTTAGTGTTTCATACATTCGTGTGCTACGAGGGAGCTTGATTTAATTGAAAAAGATGTTGAATGACCATGAGTTGCTAGAGACACGAGTTTGTCTTCTTAGTTGAGTCGTATTATTGTTTTGTGTCATGTTGCTTGAGGACAAGCGAACGTTTTAAGTTGAGGGTGTTGATGTGCCGCCAATTTACGGCACTTTCGACTCCTTTTAACTAAGAACAATCGTACATTTTCAAGCAACCGTCATCATTTTTGATGTGTTTATGTTGGATTTGTAGGAAACGGAGACAAACACGGAAACGGAAGGAAATACGAGAAAAAGAGCATTCTGGATAAGAGTGACGGCCTGAGTGACGGCCCGTCACATATGTGACGGTCCGTCACAGTGACCGTCAAGTGAAGGCAGTGGGCTGCCTAAGGGTGACGGTCCAGGCGATGGTCCGTCAAGCCAGTGACGGTCCGTCAGCCTGGCCGTCACACCTGGGTAGTCCGCGACGCGGAATCCGAGCGTTTTTGGGATTTGTTTCCTAGACTCCTATAAATACCCTATGTTAGGTTTATTTTATTTATGCAATTAACCAAGCTTTTTACAATAGTTCTCCCAATAGTTTTAGGAGAGATTTTAGTCGACTTGGAGATCAAGAAACACGTTTTATACTTCTTAAATTCGTGTTCTTGAATCGTTCTTGGGATCTTGTTGTTCTTGTTCTTGGATTAATTAAAGATTGTTCTCACTACATTGTAAGGATCTCTTTTCTTTATTATAAATATGACTTTCTTTTATTCTTCTACAAGCATGAGTAACTAAACCTCCCACAACTAGGGTTGTGGGAGCCATGGCTAAAGTAGCGATATAGATTCCGGGTAGCGACGGGTTCAATATATATGTTGTCACGTTGTTAATCATACATTATTTAACGTTTTCTAGTGGTTGCAAATATTAGAACATGCCTAGGTTTAATTTGCTTGAGTAAAGAGATTAAAACCGGGAAACTTGATTAACAACGAGGATTCGAGACTACCAACTCTCGTCTTATGATTAATGTTGTAACTAGATTAATCTACTTGATGTTTAGGATTGAAATCTAAAAGCACACCTTTTTCAAGTTCGAGAGAATTGAAAAGTAAATTTGTCTATTTGGTTGAGAAACGTTTAGACGATACCATTACTTCAATCACATCGTGACACACATATAGGAAGAACCCGGTTAAGCTTAGGATCGACATCGTTACCAATGCCATGGTAAACACTTCCCTAGTTCATTCTCTCATCTTGATTAAAACTCATACGTTATTATTTGTTTTGTTTACACATTGTTCACACAAAACCTCCCCTTTATTTACCGGAAACTATTGACCATTAGTCACATACTTCACTAAAGACTTAACTTTCACCATATTCTCTGTGGGATCGACCCCAACCTTTGTTGGGTTCTGTATTTGACAAACGATCGCTTACGCTTCCTAATTGGAGTGGTACTTTGAGCGTTATCATAACCCAATCCCCCACTCAATCTCCCTAGACCTTCCCTTGCTTGAATTTCTTCCAAACTAGCCTTGCCTGAAATTTCCTACTTCTAGTTCCGAAAAAGTTCTAACCGCGATTCTTTCATGATTAGCTCACCCATAATGACAGGAAGGGTCATTACATGTCTGGCTTTAAGTTAATACAAAAATTAATATCCCTGTCTAAAGGCATACTAGGAAAATCCATAGAAATACCTCCTGAAACTCGGAAACCACTAGAACTGATTCAATAGAAGGGGACTCCGCATGAACATCTTGAAGATGAGCCAGGAAGGCTAAACACCCATTACCTACTAGCTTTCTATCCCAAACAAAAGATATAATTTCACCAACTTAGACTTATACACACCCTCCTACTCTAGTTTACCTATACCTGGCAATTCTAGAACCACCATATTAGTATTACAGTTCAAAACAATATGATATGGAGATAAACAAGTCATACCTTGAATAATGTCGAAATCAAGAATGTCCAAAATGATCAAGTCTACCCAAGTCTGAAGACCTATAAATAAAATAAAATATGCACGTTACACATGGATCACTACCACAGAATCTCTACCTAGATTAGAAACATATACAGGAGAATCGAGAACATCACAAACCAAGTTCAAACCCAAAGCAAATTAAACAGATACATAAGAGTAAGTGGAACTCGGATCAAACAAAATAGTAGTCATCTGGTCACATACGAGAATAACACCTGTAATAATGGCATCAAATTACTTGGCCTCGGTTATGCCTAGGAAGGCATAACAGTAAGCTCAATTATCAATCTGGGCAACCTCTTTAGTAGGCTTCGCTCCACCCTTCCCTGATTTACAATAACCTTTGTTTCCACTACTACCACCTTGATTATTACCCTGTCCACACTGTGAACGGCCCTTACCATTAACAGCTCCACCTCTACCTGATTATATGTCTGCCTCAAAGGACTCTCTCTCTTAAAGTGCCCCATAACACCACAAGTATAAGAACCTCTCTCAAGAGACGTCCTGTTGGCTGAAGAATAGGAAGTCCCTTGGCCTCTAGCAACAGGAGACTAATGACTAGCCCCAGAATGACCACTTGTAGAGGCTGACAAAGCTGACTAAATGAGGCGAGCTGAGTGAACCTGCTAGCAGTGACCCCTAGTATAAGATCCACTATGGTTACCCACATTTCATGACTTCTTAGCTAATACCTCAGCCTCACCAACTTGCTTAACTCCCTCAAGCTTCTTTACATAATCAATTACGTCATTGAAGCTCCTTCCTGCAGAAGTTATTTGAACAGATAAAACCTGAAGATCAGTGTTCAAAACATTAACATATAACTGAATCCTTTCCTCCTCAGTACCCAACAGTTGGGTAGCATAGCGAGACAGAGCATGGAACTTAGCCTCATAGGCCGCAACTGACATACTGCCATGTTCAAGGGACAAAAACTCATCTTTCTTGCAGTCTCAAAAATTATGGGGTACATACTTCTCCAAAAATAGGGCATGAAACTGAGCCCAAGTCAATGGAGGCAAAGTTAATGACCGACACTACACATAGGCTCTCCACCACTGTTTAGCATCCCCTTGCAGTTGGAATGTCACGAACTCCACACCATGATGTTGCACAATCCCCTATTTTTGTAGCCTCTCATAGAAATCAAGGATGAACTCATATGTATCCTCAGTCTCAGTACCATAAAGTGAAGGGGGTTTCATTTTCAGAAACTTGGTCAGCAACTCATGTTCGGTCCCAGTCATGATTGGTCCTAACACATGATGGGTAAATGCATCAGTACCCGAAGCCTCATCTATCCTGGGAGCTAAAGTGGTAGTGGGATAAGCACCCAGACCTTGGAGAGTTAGCATAGTGGGGGAGGCTCCAGTACCAGCCAACCCGCTCAAAAATTATAGAACCTATTGAATAACCTCAGAATACATCGAAGAAAGGACTACACCTCCAGCCAGTGCCACCACCTCTGGTTCCATGCCATTCTCAACCATTGCCTCAGCCTCCTTAACATGATCCAGGGGTGGGAAAGGTGATATTGGCCTCTAAAGGGCCTGGTTGGCTGATGCCTGAGCTCCACCCATGATGGGTGTTGCTCTACCTCTTCCCCTTCCCCCACCCTTACCTCATCCTCGAACAGTTGGTCCTGCAGCTGGTGTTGTTGCTCTTGCTTCATTCTATCTACTGTTGACCATCTGTGAACAAAATAATGAAGAGTGCCAGAGATAAATTTGGATTGCCAGATACCAATTGGAATCAAGTTATAGCATGATGGAAAAAAGAAAGGATAGTTTCCTAAGGTCCTATAGCCTCTAGAAGAAAAGTACAGACGTCTCCACCATTCTACAAGACTCTACTAGACCTATTTTGGTACGATGTGATCAATGAACCTAGGGTCCTAATATCAACTTTTTCATGACCTAAACCTGATGTGGGGGCACCTACACTTATCCCCCCGGTGGGAGAACCAACTAACCAGATAAACCATCCAACATTAGCTGAAAGTGTGAAACTAAAACAATCTATTAAATAAGCCAATAGTCACTATCATAAATAAAGAGTAAGGACAAGCTTGCAGAAATAAATCATCCCTAGAACCTGAAAGTCATCGTACAAAAACTCTAATAATTGTCAAAAGGAAGGGGAGGCAACACAAAAACAAAAGTAATATCTAAGTCTGAAATAATGGACCAGAAAACAAGTGAAGAACTCATGGTAGCCCAGAATATGCCGCTCACCTTTGAGTTAAGATATTGTCTAAATCACAACTGAGGTCTTAAAATAGTCACTAGAATATGCCCTGTACTCAACAAAAGAAGAGCATATGTAATATTAGTACAAAAGAAATAACAGTATACTGGTAGGGTCATCGACCAATACAAAATTAGAAATATGAACATATAACCATAATGTAGTACAATAAGACAACCATGAACCCTATCATGCAACTCTACTCCAAATTTATAACATTTAATCTTGTAACAAGTAAAACATGAAATTCAGTCAATATGAGTCAACAAGAATAACAAGTCAAATCAAACTATGACTACCAACAAGACTCGAAGTCAACAATCCTGACTCAACAATCATATAAATCATGTACCAACTACATAAGTAATAGACAACACAGAATTGTGTCATATCTTATAATTAACCCAGACCATCTAAGGATCCCTAACACAATAACTACGACAATTAACATGTATCTCAGTTTACATAAAGAAGCCACCTTTAGTGATGAAACAAACAAACCCAATTCACTTAAGGAACTAATATATTAATGAAAACACTTAACCCGGTTCACTCAAAGAACCAATATAATCAAGAAAACACATAATCCCTAGTTCACTCAAGGAACCATCACACTTACCAATTACCTGTACACATATGCTAAGGGTCTTATGGTCGCCCACTATCCATGACCTGCAAGAGATGAGCTTTTGTCCATGTACCAAATCCTAGACATCAAGTGTATACCAACCTTATAACAACCTATCTCGTGGAGATGTCCAAATACTAGGACATTCCACTATAATGATTGATATCAGTACAATCACAATCACAATGATAACAGAACAACACTTGTAAAAATGAACAAGCTTTCAATTAAATTTATTGCATGTGATTAACATTTAGGATATCAAACAGTCATTCACTTTTCCTTGAATATGCATTATACAGGCGATACAAAATAATAGTTATCATGCACACACAACATAAATTGGGTTTCAACTATATTTAAACCATCAGCTACCTCAATCCAAGCATGAAATGCTCTACTAAACTTGAGCTTTCCCTTTTCTTGCAACCTCGGCTAGATTAAGGTCTAAAACAGGAAAATAAATACATAATCAATTAAATGACCTATAATATTGAGATTTATAGCCTAATCTTGAATCCCCAGGCCAATATGATGATCATCCCACCCATCCTAGGGCTTTTCCACCATAAATTCACCTTAAAACTACCAATTTCATGGTTATATTAGTAAATCATGATCATGCAAGCGTAAGTAGTCAACCTTTAATTAAAACCCATACGTTTTACAACCAATTTCCCCCCTTGCACAAGAATTTGCAGCTAGGTCAAGTTAAACCCTCCCCAAGACCTATAAACTAGTGATGTTAAGGTTGAGGAATCAAAAAACTAGTTAATGGGGATAAATAACTTACCTTTATGAAGGATTCTTGTTGAAAATAAGTGAATTTTTTTCCGAATC
The DNA here is from genome assembly GCA_003996215.1 of Jaltomata sinuosa. Lineage (NCBI taxonomy): Eukaryota > Viridiplantae > Streptophyta > Magnoliopsida > Solanales > Solanaceae > Jaltomata > Jaltomata sinuosa. The sequence continues at coordinate 103,647 of QJPP01000219.1, read as the reverse complement.
ACCTAAGACCTCCCAAAAATGTGTTTTAGAAATAATGAATATTTTTGGGGGATTTTCGACACAGTGATTTACCCTGCTATAGCTATAGAATCATCACTATAGTGAAAACCACCCGTTATAGAGGGATTGACTGCCTTTGACTCCCGCTATGGCAGCCCCATAGTAGCTTTCCACCCACTATAGCGGGTGTGGTGAGGCAGAAACTCGGTATTTCTCTCAGTTTTTCCTTTTTTCCTATGGACCAGCAAACCATGACATTCTGGACCAACCTCTTTGCATCAAGTTTAATATCGGGAGTTCTACTTACACGAATTCACTTTTGAAAGGTCCTACAGATTCCTTATCATCTTAGCTAAAATAAAATCAAGCTACACTTTATTACATTTACCCAATCCATTTCCGTATTTTCCTAGACCATAACTCACTCAGATTTTATCCAAGACTAGCCTAGCCTAAAAAATTTAACTCTCAGTTTGGGTGAAAACCTAACCTAAATTTTTGCATGATTGGCTCACCCGTGATGATGGAAAGGTTTGTTACACATTCATACATACATACACATGGATCATGGTACAATTTAGAGGAAATTACTAGTTTTTGGCTTTTAAAGAGATCGTACCACTTCTACTATGGTTTTATGGATTTTCAGAAAGACTTTTACCATTTTATCACTGATTTTTTACTGAAAAGATTGTACCACTTTCACACTTGGTTTGAGGGATATTTATAGACCTTTTCTCAGTTTATTTTATTGCATATGTTTATAAGCTCTAGCAGCCCATGAGATTACTCTGGATTTTACTTTATTGCATATATTGATGAGAATTGGTGGTCCAAGGGATCATTCTGGGTTTGACTTTTTTATATTGGCCATGTATTGCATTGCATTATCCCAATATCTTATGTATTATTATTATTATCTTTACCTTATTCCCGTTAGATTTGAGAATTTTAATTTAGCTTCTGCTATTTAGTTTCCTTTCATATTCCTGCCTATTGAGTACCTCATGTTTTGTTGCTTATACTAAACTTATACATCTTTTTTCTAATGCAGTGCCCAGTACGAGTCACCCACATTGATCTCTCGCTCATTTATAGACGTTTGTGGTTCAGATCTTGGTGAGATCTTTGCGTCCAGAGATTTACTACTTTCTATCTTGTATCTACTATCCATATGTTGTCCCTACCAGACAGTTGTATTTTGTTAGAACTTGGATCTTTCAAATAACAAGATTCAAGGAAGAATTCCTAATTTGGCATGGTCTAATTGGATGCGTTCACGGGAATATCTTAATCTATCCCGCAACATGTTAACAAATAATGACCAGATTTCATCATTTTACCTACTAAATACTATTGATTTATGGTGCAATTTTATTAAAGGGATATTAATATGGGTATCTTCATTCCCAGAGTGGGGTCCGCAGCTCAAATAAAAGTCATGAAACAAGTAGCTGGTAAATTAAAAAAAAGAACGTCTCTTATGGAGTAACATAAAATAAATAATTTCATGAAAAATATATAATGTTGTTCATATCTACTCTTATGGAGTAAAATAAAGAAAAAACAAGGAGATATAAATCATTAGGTCATAATGTATGCAAAACAATTGAAAATCATTTTAGTCACCACAGAAAAAATATGTTAAACCATCATCCCAGTGGGAAAATTTCAGTGATGAAACCATTATTATAAATCAAATTGTGTTAGTATGAGTTGAATGTCCAAGAACAATCTCCCTTGTTATGCAAAAGAAAATAATGTTTGAAACTACTAATTAGACATTGTCAATGACGAGTCTAGCTTGTGTTTCCATTATTTTGTTTTGCTATAACTATGCGGGAATTGAGAAAATTATTATGTATCTAACTCTTTCCTTTTAATCTTTCGTAAAACTAGTTTCTGCGCACGTGCTTTGCGCGTGTATCTCATATCAGTGAATACAAACAATGGCTTTCAATAGCTATTATTAGAACTACAAACCTCTACTCCAAAAGAATACTAAACTCATGATTGCCACCATTAATTACTCCAATAATTTGTCTCCTGATGTGACGTAGAAGTACGTCACTTTCGACGATTAATACTTATGATAATCGCAAGTTCTTTAGCATGTTATTGGTCGATTTGATATTTTTTGTTAAGGGTGCAAGAAAGATGGATCCTAGAGCAAAATAATGGAAATTGAGCAAAGACTGGAAGGCTATAGAGATGACGGATCACTTGACGGTTTGTGGTTCAAAACTATGGACCTGTCCTGTGACTCGTATACAAAAATCCAGAAACTGTGTAATTGTGGAGGAAAAAGCACGACTTAGTCTATGGGTCATGGTTTCAAACCACGAACCATCTTGTAGACTCATATACATAAGGATATGCAGATGTGAAAAAGGAGGAACATGAAGGAAGGATCATTGTACGAACCGTACTTCCAAAGTACGGTCCGTCCTGTTAGACTCGTAGTCACTGATCAGAGAAGGAACAAAAATGGACCAAGAAACCATGAGTCAGGAGACGAGCCATCATTCAGAAGTATGACTCGTGGTTCCACCAGTTGTTTCCCAAGAAAAAAATGGTTGACCATCCAAAAGCACGATTGACCTTAGCAGACCACGAACCATTATCCCAAATAACTAGTCATCATTCCAACCCGTGTTCCCTGCCGAGTTCAGTTTCCTAGTTTCATTAGGACAGGATTTCCATTTTCTATAAATACTTTTCCTAGGTTTATTTTACATTTTTTATGCTCGTTACTTTGCAGAAAACATAATCGACATATTGTGATTTTAGTTTGTTCTTGGTTTTGAGAGTTGAATACATTCATAGTTCATTCTTTTTGATTTCCATCTTCATCTATTCAAGATTCCAGATTTCTTTACCTCTTATAGTAAGTATATGATCATGAACACACCAATAATTCTTGATTGTTTACTTATGAACATGAGTAGCTAAATCCATAAGTAGGGTTGTGGGAACCATGAAGTATTAACGAAGTAGGCAAAGTACTTGGGTACGCTAGGGCGATGTTTATGCATGTATTGTTCTTACCTTCTCTTTGATTGCTTTTTAATAGTGCACAACGTTAGAACTCGCCTTATCCTTACTTGCCGGACCAAGGATGTAGACCAAGGAGGTAACGGATGGGAAAAGGGTTGTTTAACAATGGAGATTTGAGGCCACCAACCCTCATCTAATAGCTTGACCTTGTCCGGGAATAGCTAATCTGGAATCTAGGGTAAGGGTTAGTAAATCATACACCTATGGTCAGACCAAGGCATGTGGTGATATTCATCTATCTACCGGAACAAGGATTTAGGTTAACCTAACTTACCGATTATGCATGCTAATCACCAAACTAGTTTACTAAGTACAATGCCTTACTAAGTTATGATTTCATGGGGAACACTACCCTAGTCATCTCTCCCATTGATTACAACTCTTAAAACTATCACGCGTTACTTGTTTACATTCTGGTTACAATTACTACTTGTTACATTAAAATAAAACCTTTTTAAGGGAAATAAATGACTAAGAGCGCGAGTAAACATTAATTGACCATAGTCCTACCATATTCCCTGTGGGATCGACCCCAAACTTCGTTGGGTTCTATATTTGATCAGCGACCGCTTACGCTTCTAAAAGGAGGTGTAATTTAGGGGTATCAAATTTTGGCGTCGTTGCCGGAGAGTATGGTTTAGGATTAAGGGAGATTGCGTTTATTTCACTATTAGTCCTTATTTCCTAATTTTACTTTTTCTATTGTTTTTGCTTTGTTCTACAGGTTGCACACTTGTGTATGCCAGGTACAAGGAGTTAAGGCAATCCCTTGAATCCATACGATCCCGAGCTCTGTAAAACCTTAATAAACATGGCTAAAGAGGGAGAGCACGAGACACAAGAGCAGATCATAACTCGATTGTTGGTTGAAGCCGAGCAGAGGAAAAAGGAATCTGTGCAGAGGAAAAAGGCAGGGGAAGATGCCCTTGCTGCTGAAGATGCTCAAATTGCAGCTAACCTTGCAGCTCAAAAAGTGGTAACTGAGCAAGAAAGCCAAGCACGACAACATATTGTCCAAGATGAGACAACAGCTAGATAGAATTTCGGACAGAATAGGGGTCGACAGATACAACAGCCCAGGAAATCCCCTCACTACTATGATTATGAAGAGGATGATGATGAGGAGGAATTAGGCATTACTGGACCCATAGTGTTGCCACCACTGACTGAGGGAGCGAAATTTGACATCACCAGCACCATGATCCACTTAATGAACCATATGGGACTGTATGCTGGAAACCCTACAGAAGATGCAAATCTTCATGTGAAGAATTTTACTTAGATTTGCAAGGCGTATAGTCTACCAGGAGTGGGGCAAGATGCTATTAGACTGAGGTTGTTTCCCTTCTCATTAACCGACGAGGCGACTGCATGGCTCTCATAACTGCCCGATAATTCCATCTACACATGGCATGAGCTGAAGACTCAATTTTTAGAGCGGTTCTTTCCTCCATCGAGGATGTTGCAACTGAAGAAAAAGGTCTAAAATTTCAAGAAGCTACCTGCAGAGGCATTATATAAGGCTTGGTTGAGGTTCAAGAAGAAGTTGAAGCAAGTTCTGAGACACGGAATTCCTTCAAGGCATCTGATGGAGATCATCTATAAAGCATTGAACATCAACACAAAAGCAGTAACTGACACTGTAACTGGAGGAGCATTCATGGAGAATTTGTAATTTGAAGCTTCCGAGATGCTGGACAGAGTCGCCAAAACAAATAGAGCATGGCATACTAGAGAGTCAGAGACCCCAGCAGGTACATATGATATTGGTAGGTACGTGGATTTTTAATGAACTTTAAGATCTCAAACAGAATATTGCCGAGATGAACACGAGTGTTGGGTTGTTTGCAAAGAAATTCCTAAGTGAGGAAGTAGAGAAGGTGAAAGCCATCGGCTCACAAGGGAAAGCATCAAGGCCAGACGATTACTAATTCGAGGAGGAGGTTAGTTATCAGAATGATCAAGGGGTGGGTTTTCGAGCCTCTGGCAATGAAATCAAGGTCAGAACAGAGATAGAGATGACTACTACAATCGGTCCTGTTACAGAGATAGGAGAAGAGCTAGAGACAAGTATGGTGACTGGCACAAAAAGTATGGGTACGAGAATGATAGAAGTGGTCTTTATGTCCCTCCTGGAAATCGTGAAGATGAGACCTGAACAACCTACCATGAGGGAGATTCTTAACAAAGTATTTCAAAAGGTAGATTCTATGGATGCAAGCATGAAAGAGATAAAATCTGACCTTTCAAATATCAGTCAGAGAGTGGACTCCCATTCTGTTTCCATAAAGTAGCTTGAGACGCAGATGCACCAGATTTCCCCTAGCATAAATCCGCGTCAAAAAGGTATTCTCCCAAGTGACACCATTTAGAATCCTAACAACAATCTATAGGTTATGGCTGTCACCACCCAAAGCGGAAAAAAGATTGTTGATCCTCCCATGCCTATAGTTGTTGACGAGATGGTCGAAGTTGAAAAGGAGGATGCTAAAATTTTGATAGAGTCTAAGGAAAAAGATAGTGGTGAAGAGCCAAGTGAGAGAAAGTCTTCTGAGTCAAAAGCAAAGGGCAAAGAGATTGCACCTGTCCTGAAACCCATGCCATTGCCTCCTCCACCTTACCCACAGAGATTGAATAAAAAGGTTGAGGACGACAAATTTCACAAGTTCATCTCCATGCTGAAACAACTTTCACTCAATATTCCTTTAGTTGAAGCATTGGAGCAGATGCCTGGATATGCTAAATTCATGAAGGATCTGGTGACTAGTAAGAGGACGGTAAGCTTTGAGCCAATTGATAATCTGCACCATTGTAGTGCAATAGCTTCTTAGTTTTTTGGTGTAGAAGAAGAAAGACCTGGGAGCGTTCACTATAACCTGTATGATTGGAGAATTCTACTTTTCTAAGGCATTGTGTGATCTGGGTGCTAGTATAAATCTGATGCCACTAGCAGTGTTTAAACAGTTGGGCTTAGGAGCCCCTAAACCGACTATAATACGGCTTCTTATGGTAGATCGCACCGTGAAAAGGCCTGTAGGGATTCTATATGATGTGCTTGTGAAAGTTGATAATTTCATCTTCCCTACAGATTTTGTGATTCTTGACTGCGAGGTGGATTTTAAAGTCCCTATCATCTTGGGGCGACCATTCCTTGCTACTGGATGCACGCTTGTTGATTTAGAGACTGGGCAGATGAAGTTCAGATTGAATGATGAGGTAGTTACTTTTAATGTCTGCAGTCTATGAAGCATCATGATGACATATGAGTGGTTTCAGTTATTGATGTGGTTGATGAGGATCAGTTAGTTGTGCCAGTTGGGAAGAGACTTGGTGTTGAGGTACTTGCGAATGTGATTATGAATTTTGAAGGAGATGATATTGATAAGTATGAAGAGATGGTTGAAGCACTAGCAGGTATGGGGTCTTACAGCTATGCTCCAAAGAAGCTTGAGTTGGACTTGAAAAATAAAATGACACTGCCTGCCAGACTATATATTGAAGAGCCGCCAGTCTTTGTAACACCCCAAAAATGTTAAGCTAAGAGTAAAAAACTTTCCATAGGTGGCATGATAAATTCCCAAGTGTGGTAAGTGTTTTGGGTGCAGATCATGTTCATAAGAAACTCCTATAAGCAAGTTAAGTTGAAAGCACCCGAACCAAAGAAGTTTTCATGTAAGACTAAACTAGGGTCAACTTCAAACGATAATATATCCAATAATATGAAGAGTTAGGTAGCCTAGTTCCCATAAAATTAAATTTCTTTGAGTCTTCTTTCCAATGACACCAACCGTGCATTAATCTAAGTCGGGAGCAAAAAGTTATCTATGTTTTACTAAAGGGTGTATGTCTGTCAAAATGATAGACAACAACCACGAGTAGGTTCCACGAGTCTTGAAACCAACTCGTGGAAACTGTCCAGAAGCTTAAAATTTTCCTGGAAACCACGAGTAGGTTCCATGAGTCATGGAAGTTTCCACGGGTCATGAAACCAACTCGTGGAAACAGTCTAGAGGCTTAAAAGTGGCCTGAAACCACGAGGAGGTTCCACGGTTCGTGGAATGTTCCACGGGTCTTGAAGCCAACTCGTAGAAATCAGATCAGAGTCCAGAAAAGTGGTCTGAGAACCAGGACCCCAATCCATGAACCGTGATCCATTCTACGGGTTGTGGTTCATGTCCGTGGAACCCGACGATGAGCTTTTTCAGCAGTTTTTAATTTAGTATTCCAGGGGTATTTCAGACCTTTCATTCTTCTTTTAGCCTCGACTATAAATAGCTCTAGGCTTATTTTTATTAAGTCAAAACCTCAAATCAAGTCAGTTTCCTCTCAAGTCAGTTTCAAGAAGAAAAGAACGCTCTTCTCCAAAGTTCAGACCTAGGGTTCTTCTCCAAAGCTTCAAACTTCAGATTCTCTTCAGGCATTATCATCCAACAGGTCTGTGGGTATTCAGGAAGGGTTTAGTTCACCCTAATGCCCAAAACCTCAGTATTCTATTTTGAATTTCATGATGTTAGAAACTAGGGTTGTTACCCAATCATGCTAAATTTTACAGAATTTGGTCCTTATGATTCCTACATAATTTATATCCTATTTTAGAAGATTTGTACCATGTTTTCAATGACTTGCATGGGCTTTCACAAGAACTTTAAGAAATCAAGAATTTAGCCTGAAATTGTAGTATCTTTATGAGAATTGGTTTTCTTCGGAACTTAATCCAGATTACTCACATTCAGTTTTAAGCATGAAATTAGCCAATTTTCAGTCTACAGGCTTTCTTTAAACTTCTCCAAATTCAGCACTCTTTTCAGAATCTAGTTCAGCTAGTCAGCATTAAGTCTAAACAAGTTTAAGTTTCCTCATGATGATTTTAATTATGGGTTTTCCTTCCAGGCTAGCATTCATGATTCCTAATTACTTCAGTCCAGTTGTATTAAATACAAAAGAACTATGCATGTTTTAGCAGACTTTGCCCTACCTTCAGCAGGATCTACAAAAGATGTTTTAAATATGATAAGTTTTGACATTCAGATATATCACATGATATGGACCATTCTCATGCATTATTAGTCAGGCACTCAGTCAGCAGAACTACATGATTAGAATGCTTCAGTTTTAGTTATATTTTGCATTCTCAGATTATATCAGTATTTTGAGCTATCCAGTATTTCAGTTGCATTCATAGCTTTATATTCAGTTGGGAGTAGGCTTAGCACCGAGCGGATGAAGGGATGAAGCCTCAGCTGCCAGATTAGGCTGAGACCTTTAGTAGAAGTCCTTAAGTCCTAGAACTATGACGCCACCGTAGGTATTAAAAGAGTCAGCTGTCAAATTAGGCTGCACCTCTTTGTCCCTTTTGGACATCAGTAGTGGATCCACATTAGATTAGTTTGTACCCTTGGCAAGGTACGAACGCTCTTCAATCCAGGGTTATAGGTTGGCCCCACAGTTAGCTAAACTTAGAGTACGTCATTAAATAGTAGCTCCCACAGTCCATATTCATTATTGCATGACCTTGTATTCAGTTATCCAGATAAGTTCAGTGTTATGCAATCTCATATGTATATGCTTGGTCATTGCATCAGCTCATACCTTTCAGCTTGCATCCAGTATATTATATTAGTACTTATAGACATGCTTTATCTTTTAGTCCATGAAATTCTAAGTAATAATTTTACTCATCTTTAAACATCATGATCTCACAGTTACAGTCGAACTACATGATTTACATTCTCTTCAGTAAAAAGAGTTTTTGTTATTCAGCTTTGATTTATGCACTTCAGATATTATACATGTTCCATCTTTCAGTCATGCTTTCAGTATACATGTATTTTCTTATGTTTTATAGTTTGTGCATTATTCTCACAAGCTCAGTACATTCAAAGTACTGACCGCATACCTTCTTTGTGCTACATCATTTTATGATGTAGGTTTTGGTTCTAGCTTCCAGGATCAAGGTCAGACAGTTCACAACTTCTAGTCAGCAGAGATTGAGTTCTCCTTTTTTGGGAACTCTAGTTAGTTAGTAGCTATAAAGTTATTTCAGTTGTTTATACATTGATCAAAGTCAGTTGGGGGTTATGTCCCTACTAACTATAGTTCAGTGTTAGTAGAGGCTTCATAGATAGTCAAACAATCAGTCACTCAGATGTATTAGTTTTCCAAATACTATTGTATATCAGTTTATGATAGTTCTTTTTTTATAATATAAGCAAAAGAGTTTAGTACATTTTAGCTTCTGCATTTACTTTCAGTCTTTATTTCAGAGGTATGCTAGGCCATGGGTTAGATTGGGGTCACTTGTGACTCTAAGAACCATGTCGCATCCTGGGTGTAGGCTCGGGGCATGACAAACTTGGTATCAGAGCATATAGTTCAAGTGTCCTAGGGTGTCTATAAAGCTGTGTCTAGTAGAGTCTTACAGAATTGTATGAAGACATCTTTACTTTTCTTCGAGGGGCTACAGGGCATTTAGGAAATGTTTCCCTTCTTTCATACTCCATATCATGCCGTAAATTTATTCCTTCAGAAACTTATGCAGAATAATGCGTTGATCCAATTCCTCCAATCATGCCTCATCTTCGAGGTAGTTAAAATAGTGTAGTTCAGATCCCTGTCAGTGAGATGCTCTCAGATAGAGCCATCAGAAAGTTAATAGACTGCACAAGGGCTTGAGAGGAGTCCATTAGTGCATTAAAATCCAAAAGCATGTATCCTTTTTCTACTCGTGCAGTTGAGCCTATAGTAGAATGTGCTCTCATACCCTCTTCCAGAAACTCTACCTCGATTGGCACCTTATCCAAAATTTTGATCTTTTCTAAGAGCTTGGGTAGTATAGTCACTTAATAGTTAGTATGAATAGAGATGTTATGGGCCATAAGTGACAGAGTGACCCTAGAACTAGGTGTGTGGATTCAGAAGTTTAGCAGCTATAAGATGTATATGTGATGCCTAGGTGAATTGGTAAATTGTGACTAAGTCATGAGATCAAGAAGAGAGCCTTAAGCATCAGAAAGATAGATATACACCCAGAATAGTTGTTGTGGTATGATGATAAGAAGATTATAGATAGACGATTTTGAGTCCCTTAGCGTGGTTTAATTCAGTTGATTTTGGTAGATGTGAACTTAGAGATGTGATGTTAGCAGACGAATATGCAATGGTCAGATTTTTAAATAATAGAAAAAAGTGGTTATCCACACCAGTAAGAGTATGAATCCTCTAGTGATAGCTTTAAGGGTAAAGAGAAAGCTAAGAGATTCCTCAGAAGGAGACCTAGCAAGGGTTTAGCATCTTCAGTTATATCCTAGTTCAGGAGAGAGATCCGCAGTCTTAGAGAGGTGACTTTCAAGCTAAGGGGAGATGATAAAATGGAGAACAAAGTCGACTCTTGTGACTCAACCAGTATAGAATCCTATCAAGGGCTATGATGGGATATTGATCCATTCCTATTCTAGCAGATTTCCTATCACTTTAGTCCAAATGACACTATACTCAGAAATATTTATGTTATACTCATGTATATGTTCATTCACTCCCTTCAGATTCATGTCCATACTCAGCTCCTAGAACAAGCAGAAATTGCTCCAGACAGCAAATCCTGTCTTACTCCATGATTCTATGAATTTCAGCTTTATACTAGGATACTCGGTAGATATTTAAACTTATTTCTCATGGTATGCTCAGTTCTATGTACTCAGTTCAGTCCTCAGGATTTGCCTTGATGGCTAATGAAATCATTCTACACCATGTATATTCTCAGATCGAATTTCTTGAACAGTTCACGCTTATGATTCCTTACTCTAACCATGCTTCATATGTCCACTATGTGAGACACTAAGACCTTTGTACTTGACCTCTCAAACCTCACCTTGAGTGTCTAGATCACACTAAGGTGTTAGTAGAGGAAGCTAAGTAGTAGCCTAGAGAGGAAGTACTAGATTTTTTTCTCTCTTCAGAATGTCCCTCTTTGTAGAAGTTCTTGCAGTTACAGTTTTACATATGCTAGGGAAGAGGATAGAAACCTCAGATAGTGCCAGCTACAGACAAGCCATAAGATGATCATAATGATAGGCTTGAATATCATGATGAAATACACGTGGGCCTTTGCATTGTACGACTAGTAACCCATTGATTAGAACTCAAGGTTAGTTGAATTTTGTGATAGAAGGAATACTATTCTTGGGAGATTACTCTAGATGCAAGAGATTTAGTCGAGATAGGCTTGAACATGTTGAAAGAAGATAGTTAGGCTCAGACCTCAGAATCTATTTGTGTGTTGATGAGAATTTCAGTTGCAGATAGCAAGTGTGGCATTCAGATAAAGTTAGTGTAGTTAAGAGGTGTGCCTAAGCTGAAGAGTTGTCAACCGTATTGTTTGAGGAGGGAATAGTCTTGTTCTTACTCCCTGCCCAGGGTGCTCATACCTTATGTCTAGTAGCTTCAGATAGCAAGATAGTATACTCCTCATATCAGACCAGTTCAGACCTGCTAGTAATCATTCCATAGGTCAAACTGCCTTACGCTTAGTTTAGTCCATGCTAGTAAGTTCAGTTTAAAAGAGAATAGTTTTCTCATATAGCTATTCCTCTCAGTTTGATGCTCTTTCCAGTAAATCCTGATTTTTCTAAGAATGCATTCATTCTTTATGGGCTTCAGCTAAGTCCCTACTCTCAATCCAGACCAGCTATCCAGTTGGACATTCAGTTCCATGTCTTATCAGTGTTCCTATGCGATCAGTATATATGTATGTTTCACGAACCCATCTCAGTTCATATTTCAGTCAGAAATTAGTTGCCATGTCAGTACTCCAACTTTTAGTACTCAGTTGGCGGGATTGCAGCTCTTTCCTACCACCTTAGCCTAGTTAGTCTTTATTCGAGAAACACCCGGTTTCAGCATGAGTTAATAGTTCCTCTCCATCTTCTCAGTTTACTCAAGTATATTTCAGTCTTAGTACCATGTTCCCACAGCTATCCTTGCATTTTAACATGTTTTCACGTCCATAGAACTCAGCTCAGTTAGATATAAATTTCTAGTACTCAGTTGGTAGGGATTATAGATCCTTCCCGCCAAACTCAGCTTAATTAGTCTTTATTCGAGGACGAATGATCCCAAGGGAGAGATATTGTAACACCCCAAAAAAGTTAAGCTAAGACTAAACCTCTTTCCATAGGTGGAATGATCAATTCCCTAGTGTGGGAAGTGTTTTGGGTGCGGATCATGTTCATGAGAAACTCCTATAAGCAAGTTAAGTTGAAAGCACCCCGACCAAAGAAGTTTTCATGTAAGACTAAACTAGGGTCAACTTCAAACGATCATATATCCTAGAATATGAAGCGTTAGATAGCCTAGTACCCACCAAATTAAAGGTCTTTGAGTCATCTTTCCAACTCAATCAACCGTGCATTAATCCAAGTCCGTAGAAAAAAGTTATCTATGTTTTACTAAAGGGTGTTTGTCTATCAAAATGACAGACAACAACCACGAGTAGGTTCCACGAGTCGTGAAAGTTTCCACGGGTCGTGAAACCAACTCATGGAAACTGCCCAGAAGCTTAAAATTTGCCTGGAAACCACGAGTAGGTTCCACGAGTCATGGAAGTTTCCACGGGTCGTGAAACCAACTCGTGGAAATAGCCCAGAGGCTTAAAAGTGGCCTGAAAACCATGAGGAGGTTCCATAGGTCGTGGAATGTTCCACGGGTCGTGAAGCCAACTCGTGAAAATCAGATCAGAGTCCATAAAAGTGGTATGACAACCACGACCCCAATCCATGAACCGTGATCCATTATACGGGTCGTGGTTCATGTCCGTGTAACCCGATGACAAGCTTTTTTAGCAGTTTTTAATTTAGTATTCCAGGGGTATTTCAGACCTTTCATTCTTATTTTAGCCTCGACTATAAATATCTCTGGGCTTATTCTTATTAAGTCAAAACCTCAAATCAAGTCAGTTTCCTCTCAAGTCAGTTTCAAGAAGAAAAGAACGCTTTTCTCCAAAGTTCAGACCTAGGTTTCTGCTCCAAAGCTTCAAACTTCAGATTCTCTTTAGGGATTATAATCCAATAGGTATGTGGGTATTCATTAAGGGTTTAGTTCACCATTATGCCCAAAACCTCAGTCTTATATTTTAAATTTCATTATGTTAGAAACTAGGGTTCTTACCCAATCATGCTAAATTTTATAGAATTCAATCCTTATGATTCCTACATGATTTATATCCTATTATAGAAGATTTGTACCATGTTTTCAATGACTTGCATGAGCTTTCACAAGAACTTTAAGAAATCAAGAATTTAGCCTAAAATTATAGTATCTTCATGAGAATTGGTTTTCTTCGGAATTTAATCCAGATTACTATCATTCAGTTTTAAGCATGAAATTAGCCACTTTACAGTCTACAGGCTTTCTTTAAACTTTTCCAAATTCAGTTCTCTTTTCAGAATCTAGTTTAGCTAGTCAGCATTTAGTCTAAACAAGTTTAAGTTTCCTTATGATGATTTTAACTATGGGTTTTGTTCCAGACTAGCATTCATGATTCCCAATTACTGCAGTCCAGTTGTTTTAAATACAAGAGAACTATGCATGTTTTAGCAGGCTTTGGCCTACCTTCAGCATGATCTACAAAACATGTTTTAAATATGAACAATCTTGACATTCAAATATGTCACATGATATGGACCATTCTCATGCATTATTATCCAGGTACTCAGTCAGCCAGAACTACATGATTAGAATGCTTCAGTTTTAGTTATATTTCACATTCTTAGATTATATCAGTATTTTGATCTATCCAGTATTTCAGTTGCATTCATAACTTTATATTCAGTTGGGAGTAGGCTCAGCACCGAGCGGATGAAGGGATGAAGGCTCAACTCTCAGATTAGGCTGAGATCTTTATTAGAAGTCCTTAAGTCCCAAAACTACGGCACTACCATAGGTATTAAATGAGTCAGCTGTCAGACTAGGTTGCACCTCCTTGTCCCTTGGGGACATCAGTAGTAGATCCATGTCAGATTAGTTTGTACCCTTGGCAAGGTATGAACGCCCTTCCAACCAGGGTTACAGGTTGGCCCCACAGTTAGCTCAACTTGGGGTATGTCATTAAATAGTAGCTCCCACAGTCCATATTCATTATTGCATGACCTTGTATTAAGTTATCCAGATAAGTTCAGTGTTATACAGTCTCATGTTTATATGCTTGGTCATTGCATCAGCTCATACCTTTCAGCTTGCATCCAGTATACTATATTAGTACTTACTGACATGCTTTATCTTTTAGTCCATGAAATCCTAAGTAACAATTTTACTCATCTTTAAACATCATGATCTCACATTTACAGTCCAGCTACATGATTTACATTCTCTTCAGTAAAAAGAGTTTTTATTATTCTTTGATTTATGCACTTCAGATATTATACATGTGCCAGCTTTCAGTCATGCTTTTAGTATACATGTATTTTCTCGTGATTTATACTTTGTGCATTATTCTCACATGCTCAGTACATTCAAAGTACTGACCGCATACCTTCCTTGTGCTGCATTATTTTATGATGTAGGTTTCAGTGCTAGCTTCCAGGATCAAGGTCAGACAGGTCACAACTTCCAGTCAGCAGAGATTGAGTTCTCCTTTTTTAGGGACTCCAGTTAGTTAGTAGCTATAAAGTTATTTCAGTTGTTTATACATTGATCAAAGTAAGTTGGGGGTCATGTCCCGACTAACTATAGTTTGGTGTTAGTAGAGGCTTCATAGATAGTTAGACAGTCAGTCACTCAGATGTTTCAGTTTTCTAAATACTATTGTATATCAGTTTATGATAGTTCCTTTTTGTTATTTTATTTGCAAAATAGTTCACTATATTTCAGCTTCCGCATTTACTTTCAGTCTTTAGCTCAGAGGTATACCAGGCCATGAGTTATCTTAGGTTCACTTGTGACTCTAAGCATTGTGTCATGTCCAGGGTGTAGGCTCGGGGTATGATAGTCTTAGAGCTCAAAATGCTGCCAGCCCATCTTCGGTACATGTTCCTTGGAGAAAATGAGACTTTGCCAGTTATTATTGTTGCAGATTTAGTTAAAGGGAAGGTTGAGGCTCTGGTTTCTATGTTGAAGAAGTTTAAGAGAGCCATTGCTTGGACCATTGTAGACATCATTAGGATTCTACCTGGAATCTGTACACATAAAATTCAGCTCGCGCCAGACTCTATTCCGAGTATTGAGCAGCACCGTAGGTTGAATCAGACTATGTAAGAGGTCGTCAAGAAAGAGATTATTAAGTGTATGGATACAGGTGTGGTTTGCCCTATTGCAGACAGAAACTGGGTGAGCCCGATTCAGTTTGTGCCAAAGAAGGGTGGGATTACTGTAGTCCAAAATGTAAAGAATCAGTTGATTCCGATGAGGTTAGTCACAGGCTGGCGCATATGTATGGATTATAGGAAGCTGAATGCTTGGACTGAGAAGGACCATTTTCCAATGCCGTTCATGGATCAGATGTTAGACTGTCTTGCAGGTAGAGGATGATATTGTGTTCTTGATGGTTATTCGGGATACAATCAGATTTCGATTGCTCCTGAAGACGAAGAGAAGACCACTTTCACCTATCCATATGGGATATTTGCTTTCAAGAGGATGCCTTTCGGTTTATGCAATGCACCAGCGACATTTCAGCATTGCATGATGTCTATTTTCTCAGACATGGTGGAGGACACTAGTGAGGTATTTATGGATGACTTTTCTGTAGTGGGTGACTCTTTTGAAGATTTTTGGATCATCTGTGTTGTGTGCTGAAACGATGTGAAGAGTGTAATCTGGTGCTGAACTGGGAAAAGTGTCACTTCATGGTGAAAGAGGGCATAGTGCTTGGCCATAGGATCTCCAAGAAGGGTATTGAGGTCGACAAAGCAAAGATTAGGTTGATTGAAAAATTGCCTCCACCAGTTTCTATGAAGGGGATTCGATGCTTTTTGGGGCATGCTGGTTTTTATAGGAGGTTTATCAAGGACTTGTCTAAAATTGTTAATCCATTGTGCAAGTTATTGGAGAAGGAGGTAAATGTTTTGCTTGATGATGCATGCTTGAAGGCATTTGAATGCCTCAAAGAAAGGTTGGTCTCAGCTCCTATCATTATTTCTCCTGATTGGTCTCAACCTTTTGAGGTTATGTGTGATGCTAGTGGAGTGGCGCTAGGAGCAGTCCTAGGCCAAAGGCATGAAAAGATTCTCCATCTGATATACTATGCTAGCAAAGCACTTAACCCGGCACAAAAGAACTATACTGTTACTGAACATGAGTTGCTTGTTGTGGTCTTTGCTTTCGAGAAATTCAGATCTTACTTGCTTGGCACCAAGGTGGTGGTGCATACTTACCATTCAGCTTTTCGTTATCTCATGGCAAAAAAGGATGCTAAGCCAAGGCTGATTAGATGGGTGTTTCTGCTGCAAGAGTTTGATTTTGAAGTTAAGGACCGGAAGGGTACAGAGAATCAGGTAGCAGACCACTTGTATAGACTAGAAGAAGAAGCAATGTTGAAGCTGAATGATGAGAAGGAGATAGATGATTGGTTTCCTGATGAACAAGTGTTGGCCGCTTCTCAAGATTTGATTCCATGGTTTGCTGACATTGCCAACTATTTGGAAAGTGATTTGGTGCCTGATGATTAGTCTGTCCACCAAAGAAGAAAGTTCATGTCCGATGTCAAGAAATACTTCTTGGAAGAACCATTCTTGTTCCGTGTGTGTGCTGATACTATGATCCGGAGATGTGTGCCTGAAGCTGAAATGATGCAGATATTATAGGCTTCCCATTTATCCCCTAGTGGGGCATAGACTTCATGGGCCCGTTTATGTCATCTAATGGAAACCGGTACATATTGGTGGATGTTGACTATGCATCAAAATGGGTAGAGGCAGTTGCGCTTCCCAGTAATAAAGGTAAGTGTGTCACATCGTTCTTGAAAAAGAACATCTTCTCTACGTTTGGTATGCCAAGGGCAATAATTAGTGATGGAGGCTCTCACTTTTGCAACAAGATGTTTCGTGCATTGCTTGAGAAATATGGAGTAAAACATAGAGTTGCAACACCTTACCATCCTCAGATGAGTGGGTAAGTGGAGGTTTCCAACAGAGAGATAAAGTCCATCATGTCCAAGACTATCAATGCAAATAGAAAGGACTGGTCGCGGAAGTTAGATAATGCATTATGGGCATACCAGACTGCATTCAAGACCCCAATAGGTATGTCACCATATCAGCTTGTGTTTGGTAAGTTGTGCCATCTTCCAGTTGAGTTAGAGCATAAGGCCATGTGGGCATTGCAGAAGCTTAACTTAGATTGGTCTGAGGCATCATTGCAGCGGCTTGGGCAATTGAATGAGTTGGATGAGTTTCGTCTAAATGCATATGAAAGTTCAGCCTTGTATAAAGAGAAGATGAAGTTGTACCATGACCGGAGGATAAAAAAGAGAAATTTCCAGCTGGGTGACTTGGTCCTGCTTTTAAATTCTAGACTTCGCTTGTTTCCTGGAAAGTTGAAGTCCAAGTGGATTGGACCATTCAAGGGGGTACAAGTGTTTCCTCATGGGGCTATTAAACTTGAAAACCATGAAGGGAAGAGGTTCAAGGCTAATGGACAGCGGATCAAAGCCTATCTCAGCACATCAGAGGAGCTCAAAACAATTAAAGACTGGAGCCTTAATGAATTTGTCCCACCCAAGGAGCTTGATGAAGTCTGAGTAATCAAGCAACCTGCGTCGTGCCGCGAAGTTAAATAAGGCGCTGCATGGGAGGCAACCCATGTATTTTTTCTTTGTATGTTGTTATTTTTGCTTTTGTAAAGGTGTTTTGGCGAAGACTGAGTAGCCAAAACACTCTCATCGTGCCATGATGTTAAATCAAGCGCTTCTTGGGAGGCAACCCAAGGCTGATGTGTGTTTTATGTATAGGAGAGAA
This sequence comes from Jaltomata sinuosa, assembly GCA_003996215.1. Taxonomy (NCBI): domain Eukaryota; kingdom Viridiplantae; phylum Streptophyta; class Magnoliopsida; order Solanales; family Solanaceae; genus Jaltomata; species Jaltomata sinuosa. The sequence goes on along the minus strand of QJPP01000219.1, from coordinate 85,645 downwards.
GGGGAGAATACAAGTGCAGAAATCCCCAGAAATCACGAATAAGTTAATGGTCTGTTCTTAGAAATGATGAATCATGAACAAAGTCATGGTTCCTGGAGTAAACATGATGGCTCTCTAAAAATTGGAACAATGACTGACAGGACGGTCTGTTCTTTTAAAAGATGGACCGTACATCAAGTCGTGGTCACTGGAGCAAAAATAATAAGTCTCTGAAAGGGAAATGACGAGTCGGTAGGATGGTCTGTGGGTCAAAACCACGGTCTGTCTTCTGAGTCATTGTTCCTGGCAGCTGGTAAGGTCAAAACTAAGAACCACGAGTCTTACGATGGACCATCTTCAGGATGATGGACCATAGTTTTAATTTGTAGGTCCCAGGTACAATAAGCAGCCGGGTCGGCCAAAATTTTAAAATTAAAACCCGGCTCGACTTCTATCTTCTTCTTCCCTTCCTCAATAGGTAACCGCCACTTTTGAAAAAAAAGAAGGAAAATCACAAAAATTACTCCCTCCTTCACTCCTAAATCATTTCAAACACTCCCCTAATCTTAATAACCGAATCAAAAACTACTACACACTCAGATTCCATCATCCCAATCATGTTCGTGTAAGAAAGAGTTGATCATCGTCGGTAAGTTTTTCTTCCCTTATTCTAAGTCCTCTGTTTCTTGGAGTAAGCTGTGGGTTAGGACTCATATTTTGATTTAAAAAATCAAAATTATGAAACCCTAAACAAAGTGATAGATCTGCAGTGTGTAGTAGGAACGAATGGGGAGTTTTTAGTTGATAAAAATTGATTGAAAGGTGTAAAATTAAGTAGGAGGGAGTTTTGATGCCCAATAATTATGAGTAAAACTACAGTCCATAAATTTGAGTATAGACCGTTGTTTCACTCGTACTGTAGATTTCTTCAAAGTTGGGTTCTGAATCTTTACCACGATTCACATGACGGACCGTAGTTCTAAACTACGGCCTGTCAACTGATTCGTGGTCACTGAAAGAAAAAGAGGTAAAATGATCATGTTCTGAATCTGAACCACGACTCACAGAATGGACCTGTGGTTTCAAACCATGGTCCATCAACTGAGTCGTGGTCCCTGATACTGAAAATAATTCTTGGAACTGCGAGTGGGTTGACGACCCATACTCTGTCTGTATGGGTCGTAGACTAATCCGTAGTCTGTGCTTGAAACATTATACTTCCATTTTCTATGTAATTCTCCGTACTAACAAGTTCTACCCTGCAGTTACCATGCCACCAAAGAATATCCAGAAGAAGGTCACGGACAAAGACTCAGAGGCAATAATCAGACAGAAAAGACAACTACAAGATGAAGCCTCTGAGTCAGAAGACAGTGGATCTGAGGAAGTTTATACTATTGAATCTGACCTAAAAGAAGTACCTCAGACCACTAGGCAGCAAGCGAAGGTTCAAGCACAAACAACCTCTCCGTTGTCTGAAGAAGGAGAGGGTGAGTCTGCTTATGGCTTATCACCACAAGAAAGCGGGTCTGAAAGGTCTGAATCCCGGGATGCTACAGCTTTGGGTAGCAAGAACAATAAAGGTTCATAGTCAGATTTTGAAAGTGCTGGCCAGAGTGATAATGAAAATGCTAGCAAAGACGCCGAAGAAGTTCCTGCTACAATAGAGCCGCAAGTTGATGAGGCCATCCCCTTAGCTCCCCCTACTTTTAGATTTAAAAACACCAGAGTGCGGGACAGGGTCCGATGGGCTATTGAGGGTATATCCCGGATATACCATGAAGGCTTGGCTTTGACTGATAAAGGGAACCCAAGGTGGAGCATCCATGAAGAGGTTGAGATTAGATCTGCAGGGTTAGACGACATGGCTGACGTCAAAGGGCTGTATGATCACTATGGATTCCAGTGGGAGAGTCGGTCGGGTGGTACATATAACCCAGTGCTGGTTTGTGAATTTTATGCAGCATACGCGGCTACAGTAACAAATATGTGTGAAAAGGGAAAGAGTCTAAAGTTGCAGCTGACCTTGGAGAGAGTGCAGGTAAGGGGGGTCCAGGTAGATATTTTGGAGCACACCATTCAACGTTTACTGTATAGACCAAATTTTGTATCACCATCATCCCAGCCAGATTTAGATGCACGTTTGGAGCAGTTCAGATGAAATAAAACACCTTATAAATGGATTGCCTCAGTTATCACCGATGGAAATCCACCATGGTTGATGACAAACATTGTAAAGATCACTAAAGCATCGTTGAGCATGGCTAGAATGTTCTGGTGCTCTGTGGTCAGATATCGATTGGTACCAACTACGGCAGATAATACTCTCACTCCAGACCAGGCCTTCTTTGTTTCAAACATCATGTCCAGATATGACCTTATCATTGCCCGCATCATTGTGGAGGAAATCAAAGAAAGGGCGTTACGGCCATCCATAACCATTCCATTCCCTTGCCTGGTCACTCAGCTATGTCAGGCAGCTAAGGTTCCCGAGATGACAGGAGTAGACAGGATCGTGCATAAAACTAGTTTCCAAGACATAGCCCTTATTCGAGATACGACAAACTCAGTGGAAAGGGCGAGGGCTCATTCAGTAGCATCCGAGAGTACTATTTTCCCCAAGCCTAGTGGATATTTGCCACCTGATGCCTTGGTTGTGTTTGACGAGAACACTGCATTGGCTTCCAACCCTACTATTGCCACACCAGGCCCATCCTTCTCAACTTAGTCCGCTCCATCCAACAAGCAAGGACAGTCTTATTTCTTCACCAGTGAGGTTTTCAGTAAGGTTGCTAAAGCAGCCTTTTATGCCGATGAACAAATTAAGAGGTTCTCAAACTTCATAAAGTCATTAATTCGCAGGGAAATAGCTGATGTTGTTACTCTTATCCAAAAATTGATTGACAATCTAAATGACCGATTGGACAACAAAGAAATCAGGGTGAATGACAGGCTTTGGAATTTGACTGTTCCAAACCTCACTGCGATTCTGATAGAATCTGCAAGCGTCCATGCTGATGTAGATGCAATCCAAAAGAGACAGGTACCGGATATTCAGTTACCACAGGTCAGGACCGTGGAGGCTGATTTCATTGATTTGCTGGCATATTCCCCTCCTCGTGACCCAACTAAAACAGCTAAAACTGACCCTAAACCTACAAGAAAGAGAAAGAAAAGATATAAGGTACGGGATAAAAATGCCCCGTTGAGTCCTAAATCGCAGAAGAAAAAAGAAGAGAAAGCTGAAAAGAAGAGGCAGAAGTGAGAAACTGAGGTAGCAAAAGAATCCCTAGCCATCCATCAAATTCGTATCGACTAAATTAGTATGGGTGGCTTGGGAAGTGGTGTCGCAGGCGCCATAGAGGAAACTTCTTAAGACCCCATTGTGGGAGTGTCGATTGATGAAGCTGCACAGGCAGCGGATATTGTTGTTGAGAGGACTGCGAAGGCAGTCCATGTTAGAGATATAACTACGGGCACCGATCCAGCAGGCCCGACTTCTGCTACACCCCATGATCGCACTTAGGCACCAAAGGTATGCCTAGTATCCCTTGCTTATCATTTTTTAGTGCATTGGGGATGATGCACAACTTTTTAGATGGGGTGGGGGGAGTTGTGGTCAACTTGTATTTTTGTAGAGTATTTTGGCGAAGTCTGAGTAGACAAAACACTCGGGTCATGCCGCGATATTAAATCAGGCGCTGCATGGAAGGCAGCCCATGAGGGTACTCACAAAGTACCCGAGTCGTTAGGGTTTTCTTGCCTGTGTTCTTTCCCCAAGGATTTTTAATTTCTGTTGAACCGGCACATTTAGTATAGGTTGTGTGTAGTAAAAGAAGAAAAGGAACTTACGCAGTCTATGGTATGATTTTCAATTGGATTTTGATTGAAAAAGAATGGAGACCCTTCCAAAAATTTTGTGTGACATGAAAATATCTGTTTTTGATAGACTGACCATTATGGATCTGTGCATGATATTAGGTTTATCGATCTGATGAATAGCTTAAGCTATAGTATGAACCTGATAGTTATTATGTGATTGTTATACTCTGTGTCATGTGTGTGTGAGCGATATTTGTACTGTTCTTACATTGTGTGACAATCTAGAACTTGCCCGATTAGTCTTGCCTAGGGTGTAGGATTGTTGGTTAGGAAAGCATCATAGGCCTTTTTTAAATAGTGCACTTTAGCCTAAATGACCATCCAAATGATGTGAATACCCTTTGATTCCTGATTTTGAGTCTAAATTGACCCTTTTTATTGTTTAGCCTAATCGCCTTCCCTGTTTTCTATGAACTTTCAGTTTGGCCCTGGTCCCTCCTTGGATATTGTGCACCTCAACTTAGGCTAATAGCCTAAGTTGAGGGTGGCTACTATGAAGGTGAGTGTGAAGTATGGGGTATGAAAATAAAAGGTTAGTGATAAAGAGGAAAATGACAGGTGTGGTGGATTTACTAGAAAAAAAAAAGAAAAAGAAAAAAGAAAGAAAAAAAAAAGAAAGAAAAAAATATGTGAGAAAATAAGTTGAGTCTGAAACAAAAGCTGCACCCATCACTTGATGAAAAAGAAAGAATAAAAAGGGAGAAAAAGAGAGAAAAAAAATAGAGTTGGTCTGGAAAGGTGGAAGAAGCATAGCGTAGTGCCAAGGAGGGCTTAGTCACTATTTCCCATATCTACCGTACCCATCCCCAAGCCTACGTTACAAGCCGAATAAAGTCCTATAGTGATCCTAACCCAATTGTTCAAAAGCCGAGGCGTAGAAAATAAGGGCAAGCCTATGGTATTGTGCATACATTGCTTGAATATCTTTGTGAGTGTGAGTGTTCTAGCTCAGTCCCGAAGTTTTTAATTGTATTAGTATGTTATTGGGACTTCTTTGTAGTGAGGGCACTAGAGCAACTTTGACTGTTGAATGTTAGGGTAAGTCTCATATGTGTATGCTAAGTCGTCTGTTGATAGCATAATGTCATCCATGGATCCTCTTGTATTGTCTTGATAAATGGAGCTTGTGCACTTGTTTTGTGTTAAAAAAAAGAGAGGGATACTTGTTGTGTAGCTGAATTGTTAGATCATATGACTGCCTTAGTTCCTGGTTTTCTTTTACTAAAGCGCCTTGTTAGGATGGTTATCTGTCGTCACTTGAGGATAAGCAACAGTCTTAAGTTGAGGGTGTTAATGTGACATAGAAGTATATCACTTTCTATGCTTAATACTTATGATTATCGCAGGTTCTTTAGCATGTTATTGGTAGATTTGATGTTTTTTGTTAAGTGTGACGGAAAGATGGATCCTAGAGAAACATAATGGAAATGGAGAAAAGTGCTGGAAATTGAGCAAAGACTGGAAGGCTACAGAGATGAAGGATCACTTGACGGTCCGTGGTTCAAAACTACGAACCCGTCCTGTGACTCGTATAACAAAATCCAAAAACTATGCAATTGTTGGGGGAAAAGCATGACTCAGTCTACGGGTCGTGGGAGGAACAGGAAGGACAGATCATTGTACGAACCGTACTTCCAAAGTATGGTCCATCCTGTTAGACTCGTAGTCACTGATCAGAGAATGCACAAAAATGGACCAAGAAACCACGAGTCAGGAGACGAGCTGTCATTCAGAAGTACGACTCGTGGTTCCACCCGTTTCTTCCCAAGATAGAAGTGGTTGACCATCCAGAAGCACGGTTGACCTTAGCAGACCACGAACCGTTTTCCCAAATGACAGGTCGTCATTCCAACCCGTGTTCCCTACCGAGTTCAGTTTCCTAGTTTCGTTAGGACAGGATTTCCATTGTCTATAAATACTTTCCCTAGGTTTATTTTATGTTTCTTATGCTTGTTACTTTGGAGAAAACATGTTCGACAAATTGTAATTTTAGTTTGTTTTTGGTTTTGACAGGAAATCTTCATCTATTCAAGATTCCGAATTTCCTTACCTCTTATCGTAAGTATTTGATCATGAACACACCAATAACTCTTGATTGTTTACTTATGAACATGAGTAGCTAAATCCACAACTAGGGTTGTGGGAACCATGAAGTAGGCAAATGTTACGACCCAGATCGTCATAAGTGGCACCCACCCAACCCTCTGATGAGCGAACCAATAGAGTTCAACTCTCTGCCTAGACTAACAACCTAAAACCAGCAAAACAGAAGTAAACTAGAAATTTAATAAGTAAGAACTATAGCATTAATATTATCTTGCAGAAAATCCCCCTAAAAACTGAAAGTCGCAGTACCAAACATTACTACCAATATCTAGAATATGGGGATGCAACCCCAAAGGAAATATGAAAGTAGTTTTAAACCCGAAACAAGTGGGCTAAGACTCTAGAGATAAATCCAAGGTAGCTTGATCAAGCAGCTCACCCTTGAAGTCAGAAATCGCCGGTGCTATAGATGAGGTCGTGTCTCAGCCGCTGGAAGATTTCCTGTACTCACCAAAAGGAAAGAAAATGCAATATCAGTATACCACCACTGTGTACGGGTAGTATCATCAGCCAGTTTTCAGATAAACAGTGTATAAACAGTACGACAATATCAAGTAAAAGGTATGGAAGACATGCAACAATATTAACAGAAACACTTAGATTACAAGTCTCTACTTAGCTTGTTCCCGTATGAAATCCACCACCGATACTCTAATCCACAACAATATACCAATAACTATACATTCCCGTCTAGCTCGGACCACCCTGGGATCCCCTCTAGACAACACAAAATGTCAATTAACAACCCGACCTAAACCAAGACCATCACAACACTTATACTAAAATTCCCGACCACTCAAGGACCACCAAACCAATAACACATTTCAATAATCAGCCTGGTCAACTCATGGAACCAATATCAATCAATGCAACACAATGATAAAAATGCAATGATACAACAAAAGTAATCCCGTACCAGGTGTGGTACCCAAGCCAACCGTTAGTATCCCCATACCAGGCGTGGTACCTATGCCAACCATTTGTTATACCCGTACTAGGCGTGGTACCCAAGTCAACCGAATGTCAACAACTCACAATCAAATAGATAATCAAACAACTTGTAAACCAACAAGCAACACCCTTCAATCACAGACTGTAAAGCAAGAATCTTAGACATTCTACACAACTCCTCTAAGAAATGTAATTCATACAAGCACTTAAATATGAGTACAAGAATATACAACATTCACAGAAATCATAAGACATCACCTACCTCGAAATGAGCCAAGCTCTATTCAACCCAAACTTTCCCGTGTTCTGGATTCCTTTCTCGTTCTTGGTCTAAAATAACACACAAGTACATACAATTAACACACAAGGCCTGCACAATACCGAATTACACCAAATCCCCAAACCCCAGGCCACCCATGATCATCCCACCCTTTTCCCGGGCTTTTCTACCATTAATTCACCTACCTCTATCATTTTTACAGATAAAAATAGAGAATTTAACAACCTATGATCATGATAACATACTTTGAACAATGCCCAAGAACATTCATGCTTGGAATCCCCCTCCTTCCCTGGATTCTACATTTCCTAGCTTATTCAAACCTTTCCCCAAGTTCCCTCCTAGCAATTCTATCGCATAGGGAACATAGTACAAAGATTGGGGAGTAGAAACCTTACCTTAGGGAAGAAAATTGAAGGAAAAAAAAGGAAAAACGCCTGGAATCACCATCCCTTCTCCCAAAACGAAATTGTGAAAACTGAATGTTTTGGGGAATGTTATTGCATTAAAATCACGTCGGCCCTCTATAGCGGTCCCTGCTCCTCTATAGCAGTCCCGCTATGGCAGAAGACTCCCGCTATAATGGCCTTAAGCGGTGTTGACCGCCTTGACCATCGGTATAGCGGTATTTTCCACCGCTATAGCGGAGGTAGCTACCACAGATGATTGCCCTCGTCACTGACAGAATGTCTAGAAATCTCACAGTTTTGGCAATTTTACAATACACTTGTTTCCCCCCATGACCCGAAACAACCCCTTCACGTCAAACGCAATTCCGGGAGTTCTAATTACCCAAATTTGATTCCGAAAAGTCCCCCGGACTCCTTTATGTCTTTGATATCTGGAAGACTAGCTTAACGCAAGACACATAAACTAATCCTTACCCGGATTTCCCTACACTTCACCTCTCTCCAAAATTGGCCGAGGCTAGCCTAGCCTAAAATTTTAAACTCCCAAACCCGGAGTTTTCTAACTCTAAAACATGGCATGATTAGACTACCCATAGTGATGGACTCGATCATTATAACAGATACCAATTCACCCTTTGTTTGTCCCCGAACGATTAAACCCAAAATTACAGAAATAAAATAAGGGAAGTGTAGTACCTGATCCTCAAACAGTATAGGGTACTTGTCCTGCATGTCCTTCTCAGTTTCCCAAGTATCTTCCTCAACCGGATGATGCTTTCACTGAACCTTTACCATATCAATCACCTTTGTCCTCAACCTCTGGACATCCCGAGCAAGAATCAAAATCGGTTTCTCTTCATAACGAAGGTCCTTATCAAAAATTACCTCATCCCACTTGATGATGTAATCCCCATCCCCATGGTATCACTTAAGTATAGATACATGGAATACCGGATGGACGCTCGAGAAACTAGGTGGCAGTGCTAACTTGTAAGCCACTGGCCCCACAATTTCAAGAACTTCAAAAGGACCGATGAACCGAGGGCTAAGCTTGCCCTTCTTACCAAACCGCATAACCCCTTTCCTTGGTGACACCTTCATAAATACCTGTTCACCTGCCTGAAAGTCCATATCCCAAACCTTGCATTCTGCATACTCCTTCTTCCTGCTTTGAGCAGCCAACAACTTGGTCTTAATGCCCCTTACCTTTTCCTGCGCTTTCTTCACTAAGTCTATGCCCAAAGGCTTTATGTTGCCTTCCTCAAACCACCCAACCGGTGATCTACAGTTCCTCCCATACAATGCCTCGAATAATGCCATGTCAATAATGGAGTGGTAGCTATTATTGTATGAGAATTCGCACAACAGTATAAACTAGTCCCAATAACCCCCGAAGTCCATTACACATGCTCTCAGTTTGTCCTCCAATACTTGGATTGTCCTTTCCAACTGACCATCAGTCTGAGGATGGAAGGCTGTGCTAAAAGTGAGTTATGTACCCAACTCTTCATGTAACTTGCCACAAAACTTAGAAGTAAACTGCGTACCTCTGTCTGAAATGATGGACAGTGGTACCCCATGCAGTCTCACAATCTCCTTCACGTAGATCTTAGCCAATTGCTGCAAATTGAAATCTACCCTGACCGGAATGAAATGAGCGGAATTGGTCAGCCTATCAATAATGACCCAAATTGAGTTATACTTCCCCAATGTCTTGGGAAGACCCACCACGAAATCCATGGCTATCCTTTCCCACTTCCACTCTAGAATTGACATTTTCTGAAGTAGTCCTACAGGTCTCTGATGTTTGTACTTTACCTGCTGGCAGTTCTGACATTTGGACACAAAATCAACTATGTCCCCTTTCATCCCGGGCCACCAGTAACGGTGCCTCAAGTTCCTGTACATTTTAGTCACACCCGGATGAATTGAGTACCGCGAACCAGGAGCTTCTGCCAGGATATTCTGAATCATATCATCTACTCAAGGAACACAAATCCTCTCTCTGAAATGCAACACCCCACTAGAGTGTAGGATAACGTCTCTGGACTCCCCGGATATTGCCTTACCTCGCGACTTACTCAGTTTCAGGTCCTGAAACTGTTTCGCCTTTATTTACTCTATGAAGGTGGTCTTGACCTCAATGCTAGACAATAACCCACCTTGATTTGAAACACCCAAGTGTATGAACTTGGACTCCAAAGCCCGAATTTCCTTAGCTAGTGGTCGTTTGGACACCCCCAAACAAGCCAAGCTACCCATGGTAACAGTTTTTCGGCTTGATGCGTCTGCCACCACATTAGCCTTACCCGGATGGTACTGAATGGTCACATCATAGTCCTTCAATAGCTCTATCCACCTTCTCTGCCTCAAATTCAAATCCTTTTAATACGTGTTGCAGACTGCGATGATCTTTGAATACCTCACACTTGACACCATAAAGGTATTGTCTCCAAATTTTTAATGCAAAAACCACCGCTGCCAACTCTAAGTCGTGAGTCGGGTAATTTATCTCATGCACCTTCAACTGCCTGGATGCATAGGCTATCATATTCCTATCCTGCATCAACACAGCACCCAAACCATAATGTGAAGCATCACAGTAAACAACAAAGCTTTACCTTCAATCGACAAGGACAAAATAGTGGTTGTGGTAAAAAGTGTCTTGAGCTTTTGAAAGCTCTCCTCACACTTGTCAAACCTCACGAATGGTACATCTTTCTGTGTCAGCCTGGTCAGGTGAGTAGTAATAGAAGCAAAATTCTTGACAAACCTTCGGTAGTACCCCGCGAGCCCAACAAAACTCCTTACCTATGTCACAGATCTAGGAAGAACCCAACTCTTGACTGCCTTAATTTTCTGGGAATCTACCATCACCCCTTGTTCTGACACTACATGCCCCAGAAATGCAACTGAAGTCAACCAAAACTCACACTTAGTGAATTTTGCATAAAGCTTTTAGTTTCTCAAGATATCCAGCACAATACAAAGATAATTTGCATGCTCCTCCCTACTCTTAGAGTAGATCAAAATATCATCGATGAATATGATAACGAAGGAATCCAAGTAGGACTTAAACACCCCATTCATCAAACTCATGAATGCTATCGGTGCATTGGTCAAACCAAACGACATTACTAAAAACTCGTAATGTCCATACCGAGTCCGAAAAGCAGTTTTTGGAATGTCCTCAGGCCTAATCTTTAACAAGTGGTACCCCGACCTCAAGTCAATTTTTGAAAACACTGATGCGCCCTGAAGCTGGTTAAACAAATCATCTATACGGGGTAGAGGGTACTTATTTCGGATGGTCACCTTGTTCAACTGCCTATAATCTATGCACATCTGCATTTTACCATCCTTCTTCTTTACAAATAAGACCGGCGCACCCCAAGGTGAAGCATTGGGACATATAAATCCCTTATCTAGGAGTTCCTGCAGCTGAGTCTTAAGTTTCCTTAACTCTGCCGGAGCCATAGGATACAGAGGAATGGAAATGGGATGAGTGCCTGGTCCAAATCAATACAAAAATCTATATCCCTGTGCGGAGGCATACCAGGCAAGTCCGCTGGAAACACCTCTAAAAATTCAAAAACCACTGGAACAGACTCAATAGGCGGGAACTCCACACTATCATCCCATAGATGAGCCAAGAAGGCTAGAAACCCCTTCCCCACTAGCTTCCTAGCCCGAACAAACGATATTATCTTAACTGGCTTAGGCCTGTACACACCCTCCCACTCTAGTCTATCCTTACCCAGAATCTCTAAAGTCACAGTCTTGGTGTTACAGTTCAACACAACATGATAAGGAGATAGCCAGGTCGTACCAAAGATAATACCAAAATCAGCCATATCAAGAATTACCAAGTTTACCCAATTATGCAACCCCACAAACACAACAGAGCAGTCACAATATATATGAGTCACAATCACAGACTCTCCAACCGGGGTAGAAACATGGATAGGGGAATCAAGGATATCACAAATCAAATCCAGTCCCAATGCAAAACTCACAGACACATAAGAATATGTAGAACCTGGGTCAAATAATACCGAAGCCATTTTATCACAGACAAGAATGGTACCTGTGATCATCGCATCTGAGGCTTCCACCTCGGTCCTCCCTAGAAAAACATAGCAATGAGCCCGATCATCAATCTGGGCAACTTCCCGGGCCGGTTGCGCTGCACCCTGCCTGTGCCGCCGTTTCCCTTGTCTCCCCGGCCTCCATGAAAATTACCTCGCCCACCCTGTGGATGATCCCTAGCATTACTACCTATGCCTACCGGGACCACTGCTCTAGTCTGCTGCTGACCCTGATTACTTTCCTGCCTATATAGACACTCCCTCTTAAGGTGGCCCAGATCACCACAATAGAAGCAACCACGGTCAAGTGTAGGCCTGCTAAATTATGTATAAGATGCTCCTTGGCCTCTAGGAGCTGAAGACTGAGCTCTCTGATGACCACCTGTAGTAGTTGGTAGAGTGGACTGAATAGGACTAGCCGAGTAAGCCTGCTGATTCTGGCCCCTGTAACATGAACCACCATAGTTTCCCTCATTTCGGGGCTTCTTGGCCAAAGCCTTAGCCTGCCCCACTTGTCTAATTCCCTCTAACTTCTTCACATAGTCCACCACATCATTAAAGCCCTTTCTTGAAGAAGTCATATGCACTGACAGTACCTGCAGTTCACTATTCAGACCCTTGACAAACAACCGGACCCATTCCTCCTCGGACCCCAACATCTGTGTAGCAAGGCGAAACAAAGCATGACCTCATAAGCCGAGACCAACATGTCACCCTGTTCTAAGTTCAAGAACTCATCCTTCTTCCGGTCCCTCAAATTACGGGGGACGTACTTCTCTAGAAACAATACATGGAACTGCTGCCAAGTAAGTGAAGGTAGAACAGAAGACCGACACTCAACATGAGACCTCCACCACTTCTTGGCATCACCCTGCAGCTGAAAGTGACAAACTCAACCCCATATTGACGTACAATACCCACCTTGTGCAACCTCTAATAGCAATCCAGCATGAACTCATAGGCATCCTCCCTGTATGTACCCTGAAATGTCGGAGGTTTCAGCTTAAGGAACTTAGTCAGCATTTCATGTTCATTTCCAGTCATAACCGAGCCTAGAGTTGGCCTGAAGAAATCATTCGTGCCCAAAGTTGCGCCCATCCTAGGCGCTATAGTAGCCGCTGGCTGAGTATCCAAGGCCTAATTTACATAAGCTGCGGGTATGGCTCCAGCACCAACCAACCCACTCAGAATATTCCACGCCTGCTTAAAAGCTTTTGGTGTCAGAGTAGGAAGTCCTGCACCCCCAACCGGTGCCGCCTCCACTTGAGCCCCTTCACCCTCTACAACCACTTCTTCTACGTCCTCATCAACATGCTCTTGAGGTGGGGGAGGGGTTACCTCGCGTGCATTAGCAGCATCTCAAGCTCCACTTCTGGCGGGTGCGGCTCCAGCTCGTCCCCTTCCCCTTCCCCTACCTCTACCATGAACTGTCGGGCTCACTGTTGGGACCGCTTGCCTTGCTCTGTTGTTCCTTGTAGTAACCATCTGTGGACAGAAGAGTGAATGAGGTTAGCTACCAATTTGTATCACCAGATACCAATTGGAATCAAGTTATAGCACGAAGAAAAGAAGGAAGAGATAGTTTTTCCTAAAGCCCCATAGCCTCTCAAAGAAAAGTATGGACGTCTCTGCACCGTTTTGCAAGACTCTACTAAACCTGTTTGGTACGGCGAGGTCAACGAACCTAGAGCTTTGATACCATCTTTGTCACGACCCAGACCATCGTGAGTGGCACCCACCCAACAATTTTTTCAAGACCCAGACCATCGTGAGTGGCACCCACCCAACCCTCGGATGAGCGAAATAATAGAGTTCAACCCTTTGCCTAGACTAACAGCCTAAAACTAGCAAAATAGAAGTAAACTAGCAATTTAATAAGTAAGAACTATAGCATTAATATTATCTTGTAGAAAATCCCCCTAGAAACTGAAAGTCGCAGTACCAAACATTACTACCAATATCTAGAATATGGGGAAACAACCCCAAAGGAAATACAGAAGTAGTTTTAAACCCGAAACAAGTTGGTGAAACTCTAGAGATAAATACAAGGTAGCTTGATCAAGCAGCTCACCCTTGAAGTCAGAAATTGCAGGTGCTATAGATGAGGTCGCGTCTCAGCCGCTGGAAGATTTCTTGTACTTACCAAAAGGAAAGCAAGTGAAGTATCAGTACACCACCACTGTGTACTGGTAGGATCATCATCCAGTTTTTAGATAAACAGTGTATAAACAGTACGACAATATCAAGTAGAAGGTATGGATGACATGCAACAATATTAACAGACACACTTAGACTATATGTCTCTACATAGCTTGTTCCTGCATGAAATCCACCACCGATACTCTAAGCCACAACCATATACCAATAACTATACTTTCCCGTCTATCCCGGACCCACCCTGGGATCCCCTCTAGATAACACAAAATGTCAATTACAACCCGGCCTAAACCAAGACCAACACAATAGTTATACAGAAATTCCCAGCCACTCAAGGACCACCAAACCAATAACACATTTCAATAATCAGACCAGTCCACTCATTGAACCAATATTAATTAATGCAACACAACAATAAAAATACAATGATGCAACAAAAGTAAACCCGTACCAGGCGTGGTACCCGAGCCGACCGTTAGTATACCCGTACCAGGCATGGTACTCGTGCAAACCATTTGTTACCCGAGCCAACCGAATGTCAACAACTCACAGTCAAATAGATGATCAAACAACTTGTAAACCAACAAGCAACACCCTTCAATTAAAGACTGTAAAGCAAGAACCTTAGATATTCTACATAACTCCCCTAAGCAATGTAATTCATACAAGCACTTAGATATGAGTACAACAATATACAACATTCATAAAAATCGTAAGCCATCACCTACCTAGAAATGAGCCAAGCTCTATTCAACCCGAGCTTCCCGTGTTATGGATTCCTTTCTCGTTCTTGGTCTAAAATAATACACAAGTACATATAATTAACACACAGGGCCTACACAATACCCGGATTATAGTAAATCCCCAAACCCCAGGCCACCCATGATTATCCCACCCTTTTTTCTCGGGCTTTCCTACCATTAATTCACCTACTTCTATCATTTTAAAGATAAAAAGAGAATTTAACAACCTATGATCATGATAACATACTTTTAACAATGCCCAAGAACATTCATTCTTGGAATCCCCTTCCTTCCCCGGATTCTACCATTCCTAGGTTATTTCAACCTTTCCCCAAGTTCCCTCCTAGCAATTCTACCGCATAGGAAACATAGTACAAAGATTGGGGAGTAGAAACCTTACCTTAGGGAAGAAAATCGAAGGAAAAAAGAGTAAAATTGCCTGGAATCGCCTAGCCCTTCTCCCAAAATGAAATTGTGAAAACTGAATATTTTGGGGAATGTTTCTGCATTAAATCCCATCGGCCTACTATAGCGGTCCCCGCGCCGCTATAGCAGTCCTGCTATAGCGGACAACTCCCTCTATAGCGGTCTTAAGCGGTGTTGACCTCCTTGACCACCGCTATAGCGGTATTTTCCACAGCTATAGCGGAGGCCTCTACCGCAGACGATTGCGCTCGTCATGGATAGAATGTCCAGAAATTTCCCTGTTTTGGCCATTTTACAACACACTTGTTTCCCCCGATGACCCAAAACAACCCCTTCACGTCAAACTCGATTCTGGGAGTTCTACTTACCCAAATTTGATTCTGAAAAGTCCCCCGGACTCCTTTATGTCTTGGATACATGGAAGACTAGCTTAATTCAAGACACATAAACCAATCCTTACCCGTATTTCCCTAGACTCCACCTCACTCCAAAAGCAGTCGAGGCTAGCCTAGCCCAGAAAATCAAACTCTCAAACCCGGAGTTTTCTAACTCTAAAACCTGGCACGATTAGACTACCTATAATGATGGAACCGGTAGTTACAGCAAAGTACTTTGGTATTCTAGGGCGGTTTTTATGCATGTATTGTTCTTCCCTTTGCTTTGATTGCTTTTTAACGATGCACAACGTTAGAACTTGCCTTATACTTACTTGCCGGACCAATGAGGTAACAGATGGGAAAAGGGTTGTTTAATAATGGAGATTTGGGGCTACAAACCCTCATCTAATAGCTTGACCTTGTCCGAGGATAGCTAATATGGGATCCAGGGTAAGGGTTAGTAAATTATACACCTACAGCCGTACCAAGGCGTGTGGTGAAATTCATCTATCTGCCGGACCAAGGATTTAGGTAAACCTAACTTACCTATTCTGCATGCTAAGCACCAAACTAGTTTACTAAGTACAATGCCTTACTAAGTTATGATCTCATAGGGAACACTACCCTAGTCATCTCTTCCATTGATTACAACTCTTTAAACTGTCATGTGTTACTTGTTTACATTCTGGTTACAATTACTACTTGTTACATTAAAAAAAACCTTTTGAGGGAAATAAATGACTAAGTGCGTGAGTAAACATTAATCGACCATAGTCCTACCATATTCCCTGTGGGATCAATCCCAACCTTCGTTGAGTTCTATATTTGATCAGCGATCACTTACGCTTCTAAAAGTAGGTGTAATTTAGGTGTATCATCTCCTAATCATTTTTTGGTAACTGTAAGCTTTATTACGAGATATTGCAATATGTAAAAATTTTAAACTCAGGATATGGACAAGTCCCAATCTCAGAGTTTAGCTACTATATGTATCCATCAACATGATAGCTAAGAGTAATAAGGATAAAAGTTAAGTCTATTCATGATTCCTGCCAGTCTAGCATTCATACTAAGTCTGCAATGAATTCTTGAATGTTCTATCTGATAAGCACCTCAGTGGTCCTTTCCTTGTGCTGAAAGATCCTATAGTTCCTTTCTTTCCAGTTGAAGTAAATTGTTGCAACTAAGTTCACTCTAAACACTTCTCTTATGCAGTTTTACTTGTCGCATGTGTGATAGCCTATGTCAGTTCATCATTCAACCCCATAATTCCCCTGCAGATTGATAGCCATTCCAAGAGTTTCTGCCAGATCCTTTTAGACATAGTGCAAGTAAAAAATAAGTGTTGGTGTGTTTCTGGTTCTGTATTACATAGTGACCAAACTAGATCAGTGTGAATTCCCCATTTATCCATCATGCCTTGGTGTAGAGTCTTGTATGAATAGACAAGTAGAGAATAAATATACATTTAGGATTGCCTTGGTTATTACATGTCAATCTTCTCCATTAAACCTTGAGGTACTCCCCTCTGAGATGCTTGTACATAGAGCTAATGGTGAAAGTTTATGTCTCCAAGGTCTCCTCCACTTGTAGCCTAGCCTTAACAATCAATTAGTTGTCTTGGAGAATTTTCCTGATGACCCAGAAAGCTTGTTTGACTATCACCTCCAAAGGCTTCCTCCCTTTAAGGTAGTAATTATAAACCGAAACAATCCATAGTTTGTCTTTTTTCTTGTGTAGGTTCCGTAAGTGTTTTAGTATAGCATCTTTATTCCACACATATATGTCCACCACATTAATCCCTCTAGCCAGTTTTGGCCAGCAGATTGTGTCCCAAGCTATTAGTGCTTTCCTTTTGGCTTGAGATCACCATTCCATAAGAACCTTTTACACTATGCTTTTATTTGCTGCAACCTTCTTAGGGAGTACAAAAATCTAGGACCACAAACTTTGAATGACATTTATAACACTTACCACCAACTAAAGCCTCCTTGCATAAGATAAGAACTTCACAGTTCAGCTAGCAATTCTTACAAGCATTTTATCTATTAAAGCTGGCACTGGCCCACTGACAGCTTCTTGGAACTTAGAGGGACCCCAAGATACTTGAAAGGTAAGGATCCTTTAGTCAATCATGTATTTTGTAATATCTGTTGTTGAGTGATCTCTGATACTCCTCCAAAATAGACATAAATCTTGGCTTGATTTGATATTAGTCCTGAAACTCTAGAGAACTACTGAAAGCATCTGTATAAAATAGTGGTTGAAGATATATCTCCCCTTCTAAATAGGAGAATATCAGCAGCAAAACTCAGCTGGATGATGTGCTATTTTTGGCATCTAGGATGAAACTTAAAAGCAGTGTTAGAACTCAAGGTTTTCAGCAACCTGGTAAAGAGGTAGTACATAGCTAGGAAAAATAGGTAATGGGAGAGGGGGTCTCCTTGCCTCACCTCTCTCTTAGATTAAAAAGGTGGACTATGGAAATGATCAATCATGATGGAATAAGTAACTTATCTTACATAGCTCATGATCCATGAAATAAATGTAGTAGGGATCTGCATACCAGTTAGAACTTCCATAAGGAAATTCCACTACATAGAATCATAGGCTTTTGCATATCAATCTTAAACATACACCTAGGTGTTATCCCTTTTCTCTCATACCCTTTTACTAGCTCATGACTTAATAGCACATTATCAGTCAACATTCTGCCAGGGACAAAAGTAGTCTGACTAGGATCAACAAGGAAGTCCATAACACTTTGAAATCTGGTGGTTAGCATTTTTAGAGATTATCTTAGAGATAGTGGTGTAATAAGAAATAGGTCTATACTCCTTAATAGAGTTAGGATGCTGCATTTTTGAGATAAGAGTGATAGAGGTCATGTTCATAGGAGCATACAGTCTATTAGTGTGAAAGAATTGTAAGACAACAGCAGTTACCTCATCCCCTTTGACTGGCCATGCTTGCTTAAAAAAGTGTGAGTTGAAACTATCTTCCCCAGGATCTTTAGTATCCTCAATACCCTTGAGTGTATAGAGAACATCAATATCAGTAGAAGGCTGAATAAGGGAAAATTGTTGTGCTCAAGTAAGTACAGGACAAGCCTTCACCACCTCAGGCTGAATGGCTGGCATATGGGAAGCTGCTTAACCCAACAGGTGTTGATAGACACCCACAGCTTCCATAGTGATAGCCGTGGAATCTCTAAGAATAGTGTCATCCTCTTTAACAAGCATAGTAATCTGCTTCTGAGACTTCCTACCTTTAGTATTTGCAAAGAAGTAGGCACTATTAGAGTCTCCTAATTTAATCCACTGTATTCTAGATTTTTCTTGTAGATTCCCTCTTCAATCAAGCTTCATTTGGTGAGTTGTTCATTCAGTTCCTTCTCTTCTTCCATCATTGTAGGATGTATAGGGGTATTTCTAATATGGCTCTGCTTCTCCATAAGACTTATTCTGAGTTGTTGGACCTTGTCTGAGACCCCTAGGTAATGCTTTTTATTTGACTGTTGAATTTCTCTCCTCACATGCTTCATGTTTTGCCAGACCCCTTTCATGCCTCCACCTTAAGTCCTCCATCTTACTTTCACCTTATCTAAGAACTCAGGATGATGAGCTAGAGAGTTGTAAAATCTAAATGGCCTCTTTCTGTCACTCATTTGCTCCTCCACTGTTATACTCAGTGGGGAGTGTACTGGGAAGAGTGGATCCATAGCCAGGACTAAGAGCGGTGGCATATTAACTAACCAAGTAGAATTAACCAATGCCATATCAATCCTACTAAACACATTCCCATTTGACCAGGTATAACTTCTCCCAACTGTAGGTAGTTCTGATAAGTTGCAATCAAATAAACATTCTCTAAAATCTCTTGTCTCAGACTCATGTACTTGACTGATTACTGGTCTATCATCAACGGATAGAATACAGTTAAAATCCCTCATGATCAGCCAAGGCTCAGTAATATGATTGCTCAGTTGATTTAATGCTTCCCATATTAGAGCTCTGGCAGTTATGGTATGGAGACCATACACTGTTATGAACTAAAACTGCACATTAATATGTTGCATATAGACCAACCCATGAACATGTTATGCTAATGTACCCATACAAGTAAAACTAACTACACTAGGATTCCATAGCACCCATAGTTTTTCTCTAACAATGTTAGTTGCATTATTGCACCAATCCTAACTTGGCAACACTTTCTTGATAATACTACTAGTTCTATCCTCTCTAACTCTGTGTTCACTTATTGTTATAAGAGTAACTTTATTCCTTCTCACGAACAGCCTTATTTCCATACGCTCCACCTCTTGGTTGAAGCCCCTTACGTTACATGTTACTAGCATATTTGGGAGGGGAGTTTAGGTGGTATCTTGCTGAGCATCCTCCTTACCACTGCATTATGTGGTTCTTCTTCACTAGTAGCCTCTCCTCTAGATGAGCCAATATCATTAAATAATCTTGTTCTACCATAATCTTGTGTTGGCAGCCTTCAATTAGATGATTGATACCTAACAATATGCCAGTCTCCATGACTATGAGTTATATCATTCTCTAAATTGATCTCTCATCCATGTGCTTGAGCTAGTGACTATGTTGGGACAGAATCTTGTTGTTGTTCCTTTACAAGGGTGGGGTGCCATTCCTTTCTTTGAACCTACACCTGACCTTTCTTGGGATGTTTAACATGTGGAGGAGCTACTGGATTATCAGAGCAAGAATGTCCCACCTGCAAATATTTTTAGCAAAAAAAAGGTTTCCAGTCGTACCAGATCAGCTGATCCACAACCTTCCCTTTAGGGTCCTACATTTTAACCACCTCGGGCTGAGGTCTGGTGATATCTACTTCCACCAAGATTCGAGCAAAGGAAATTCGGCTAGCATTGGTTGTACATTTGTCGGCATAGATAGGTTGGTCCAAACTACTGCCAATTTTTCTAAGCACAATAGAGTTCCAGCAATTAAGGGGGTGGTTTGGGAGCTTAATCCATAAGGGAATAATGGTGAGTATCTCCTTCTTAAAATTGAATCCGGAGTCCAAGGTTTCATAATAACAGGCCTTCTAAGTAGGTAGTGAGGACCTGAATACAATACCATGTCCCTTTCTTCAGCATTTTCAAATCCCAGTACAAAATAGCCATTTGTATGGAAGAGCACCACTGATTCAGTAGAGAATGAGACCTGGCCTAGTATTAATCTTTCAATAGCCCCAATAGATGATGTTGTTCCTACTACATATACCACCACTGAGGGTGCCCATTTTACATAATCTACAACAACGTCCTCGGATAGAATTTATACTACTTTTCACCCTCAATGATCACAGGAGGGATGTAAGTTAAGTTTGTACATATTGAAGCCATACGATTTCTTACAAACAGAGTCATCCAAGTATTCTCAGGCGTTACTTCAGGCAGGTGCAGCTTCCTCTATGGGTTAGGTTGTGTTTTGGCCTGGGTTACTATTACGTTGGAATTTACCGGGGCTACCAGCATGCCACCATCAGTTCGTCATTGTTTTGATATCTCTGGCAATTGCTCAGTCATAGATGTCATCCTCTTATCTGTTCCTGAGGTCACTGCTAGAATAATCGAAGCTCCATCCAACGTATGTAGTTGGGGTTCCCTTGTAATCGCCTCCCCTGAAGCTCAAATCAATAAACAGTTTAAAAATATGGGTGAATAAATCTCCATAAATGAGGACTCTAAATTATGCGTAATATTCACGCTAGCTGTGATGCAGCCAAAGAAACACTCTCTAGAAGTCATTTCATTATTCCTTTTAAGATTAGAAATAATGGTTTTTCCTTGTTTTCAATATGTTCAAACCCCTCTTTAGATGACAACATGCATACAAAAGGTGAGCTTGGCCCAATAACTTTATCCATAAATTTTCATCAAGGTCCAACTAATTAACATACCATCTTATATAATAAAAGTTTGGCCCATTGAATCGATGCTTTATTTATCCGTTTTGATATACAACCCATTATAATTAGAATATAATCAAGAAGATAGCTCAAATCCACAAGAAAAATATTGGGTCGTTATAGTTCTAGTAAAGATATATAAATTACAAAGAAAATTATTTTTTTACTAATCTTAGAACTCCACTCAATGCTTCTAGAAATACTAATTTTGGTTGTATTTCTTCATTTCAATTGTTGTGGTATGTTAGCATTTAAATTGAATTCAATATTCAAACATCCAAAGGGATCCTAATTTAATTTATGTAACGGTTGCCTTTATTTGTTTCAAGAGAAAATTGAATGGATGGAAAAGAGGGTACTATAGACAATGCATTTAACAATTCTTTTTTGTACTTTTTAGACACTCTCCTTTTCATTGTTTAAATATTTATTTCTAAAATATTTCATCTATAAATTTTTTAAATGAGGAGTAAAGTCCATACAACTAGTACAGTTACTTAAAAAAAATGTTTACTTTTGATATTTATCTTAAAATTGGGACTAAATAAGTTTTTTATCAAAGTGTATAATAACTTTTAGAAAACCCTAATCTCTTGCTCCTCCTATATATAATGATGTTATACTTGTCCCCTTCATTCTCAACTCAGCCTACTGCAGCTGATATTAAGGGATTTCACAACAATGAAGTGGAGGATAGCGATGATGATGATGGGATCTATTTCCAACATGAAGGTGATGATGATGGTTGAATCTTCTTCCAACAGAATCCTCTTCGTGGATTCTTCATAATTGAATTAGTGAAAATCATGTTTGTAAGTTTTTCTTAACAATTTCTTTCCTTTCTTTGATGATGTAATAGTTATTTATGCCTTGATGCTAGAATGAGCTATCTCTTGCAAATGTTCCAGTTCTTCTCTTTATTTTTTTTTCTTTATTAGATGATGTTCTATGCATTTATGGTTTGATTCTTAATTTTGTATAAAATTCACCTATAAAAAAATATTTATAAATACTTTGATCCAGATTTTAATTGTAGTATCATATTAAGGGTGTGTTTGGTATGAAGGAATGGGAATGTTTTCTTAAAAAGAATTTCTAGAAAATAAGTGATTTCTATTTATTTTCTTGTATTCGGTAGGGCAAGCAAAAATTATCATCCTGAAAGCATTAGTATTTAATTTAGACAAATACAATGGGAGGTGGGGTGGAGAGGTAGGGCAAAGGGATGGTGGGGATGAGGGCTATGGGTGTAAGGGTGAAGATGATGTGTGTAGGAAGGTGGTGAGGACACAATCAATGTCAAATGTCACTAGTGAATCTGGTTTTTCCTACTTTTATTAGGGAGCTCATTTTCCTCATTTTAAAGGAGTTTATTTTCCTAGAGAAAATATTTTTTAGAATACTTGACCAATCAAACATGGGAAAATTGGAAAATGTTTTCCTGCATAAGTAACACACCCTAAATATAAGTTAATTTGATGTTAAAGAAATACTAAATATTTGAAAAACTGATTCTTATTTTAGATCCAAAAGCCTATAATTTTACCTAAAATAAGTGATCAATTCAACATTGAATGAAGAAGATGAAATCTCGTTACCTCATTCTTACTGTAAAGAGTGGTTCATAAATCTTAGTATCAATTTTCAGTAGTATCAATTTTGGTGAAGTATTTATTATTTTAACCATTTCTATCTAAACAGTTGTAAACTATCAAACAATTTTTTTTGAATTATAGGATAAAACAGCTCACACATTTTATTAAATATTGCTAACAGCAGGAACCTAAGTCGTCTAATGTTCTCTTTTTGGTAACTGTTCAAGTTATGATCCTGGAAAGATATACAAGTAATTTTGCTTGGTTCTCATACTCTCTTTTTGTTCTTATGATGTATGCCTTTTTTCTTCCAGTGTAGTAGGGATGAGGATATACTACGATGACAAATAGAAAGACACTGTCATTCTATATCACATTATTCAATTGATTTTTCTGCATTTGATTCTTTTAGTGCTGATGACTGTGGTTGTCATCGTCATCTCATCCATCCTATTTGTAACTATTACCGGCGACGACTTCTGCGTTGATGATTTACCAACGGATCCATTGTTACAGTTCGAAACATATATCGATGCTGAGTTAAACATTAACATAAAAGCCACCACACCAAACAAAGGCGGTGTAGATAAATAAAAGGTATCCGATATAGCTCAGACATCGGTGAAGACTAAGCTGAAGATGCAGATGAAGGCACCGGCGGCTGAGACTATTACGCTTCTGCGTTGGGTGAATATATCAGCAGAGGTGAATATGGAGGGGTCGAGCTAGTTTCCTGAGAACTGGATGTTTGAAACAAAAGTTTGTACCTCTAGCGCCACTGCCTGAACTGTTGATAGGGTAAATTTTTGTTTCATAAACTATACATACATATAATATTGGACTATTTAGACTATTTTCACCTTTTTATCCTTTATTTAACCAAAAAATCTAGGTTTAAACTACATATACATATTAGGACTATTGAGACTGTAACCATAAACCTAGATTTCATTTATTAAATACAGGATAAAAGAGGTGAAAATAGTCTAAATAGTGCATATATATATATATATAGGGATGCAAAATTTACCCTATCAACAGATCTGACAATGGCGCCAGAGGTACTAACTTTCTTTTCAATTTTTCGTTTCTCGGGAAACCATCTCGCCTCTCCATATTCACCTTGGCCGATCTATTCACCTGACGCAAAGGTGTAATAATCTCAGCCTCGGACGTTGTTGTCTGCATCTCCAACGTACTCTCCTCCGGTGTCGGAGCTAGATAAAAGACCTTTCCTTCATCTACAATGCCTTTGTTCAATGTGGTGGTTTCTACGTTAACGTTTTACTCAACATCGATATTGGTTGTGGATAGTAACAGTGGATAAGGCGGTAAATCATCATCATAGAAGTCAAAGCCAGTAATCATTACCGAAGGGATGGATGAAATAACGGTTGTGGCCTCAATCATCGTCGTTGAAAGAGTCAACAGGGAGAAAAATCAATTGGATAATGTGATATAGGCTAACAGTATATTTCTATTTGTCATCGTAGTATTTCCTCATCCCTTCTAAATTGGAAAAAAATGCATAAATCATAAGAATAAAAAGAGTATATGAAAATCAAGAAAAATTACTTGTATATTTTTCCATGATCTTAACTTTAACAATTACCCAAAAGAGAACATCAGACGATTTATGTTCCAGCTGTTAGTAATATTTAACAAAAGGCGTGAGCTGTTTTATCCTACAATTCAAAGATAGTTGTTTGATAGTTTACAACTGTTTAAGGTAGGAATGGTTAAAATAATAAATACTTTACCAAAAATGATAGTACTGAAAATTGATACTAAGATTTATGAACCACTCTTTACAGTAAGAATGGGGTAACTAGATTTCATCATCTTCATCTAATATTGAATTGATCACTTATTTTAGGTAAAAAAAGATTTTGGATCTAAAATAAGAATCAATTTAAAATATTTAGTTTCATTTTAACATCGAACTAACTTATATTTAGAGTGTATTCATTATGAAGGAAAACATTTTCAAATTTTTCCATGTTCGATTGGTCAAAAATTCTGAAACATATTTTCTCTAGGAAAATAAGCTCCTTTAGAATGAGGAAAATGAGATCCCTAATGAATGTAAGAAAAACCAGATTTACTAGTGACATTTTACATTGATTGTGTCTTCTCCACCTTCTAATACACCTCATATTCACCCTTACCCCCCATAGCCTTCATCCCCATCATTCCTTTCCCCTACATCCCCACCTCCACCCCCACCTTCCATTGTATTTATCTAAATTATATACTAATGCTTTTATGATAATATTTTTTTCTTACCATACCAAACACAAGAAAATAAGTAGAAAACCAGCTTATTTTCTAGAAAACATGTTTTTAAGAAAACATTTTCCATTCTTTCATATCAAACACACCCTTAATCTGATACTAAAATTAAAATCTGGATCGGAGTGTTTATATATGTGTTCTCATATGTGAATTTTATAATGGATAATGTCACGACCCGATATCGGGCTATGATGGCACCTATTAAAACCCTCTAGTAGGTAGCAAAAATCAAAGATATACACAGAAAGTAATGACAAGCATAAATAATAAGAAAAGCTGAACATCGACAAATGGGCCACCATGTATAGATACATATATAATAGGTACAAAATATAAAACTTGGGCCCTATAAAATTGAAGGAATGACAAAATGTAAAGGATATCCAACCCCGGACCTAGTGTTACTGGAACAAGAGCCGCTAAAGTATGAGTGTAGAATTACACTGATCCAGACTATCCAAAATGTACATAATATAGATAGTAGATACAGGAAGAAAAGAAGTAACTCTCCAAACTCCTAGAGCTAACCACCATCCGATATATAGAGGTCTTCGAACGAGTTGAAAATAACCAAGGGTGACTCGTACAAGATGCTTCATCTGAAAAAGATGCAGAAGCGTAGTATGAGTACCAAAATACGGGGTACTAAATAAAAGCAGAAATGATGAAAATCAATTAAAGAAAGCTACTCAACCATGTAATCCTTCCCTAAGCTTATAGTAAAGATCCCTAATCTAATCCTAACACGATCGCAAGTAACCTGAACTAAGACTTAAGAAGAAATACTATTCTATGGTTCCTGAAGTAGGCCATATATTCAGAATTTTTATATAACCTAACTTTATCAAGCTAATTCCTCTAACCAAATATGGAATTTATAAAATATACTACGTAATCGAGCTAAGTCTAAAAAAGAGAAATTGTAACCTACCTCAATGTCGAACGACAAATATCGAACTGTCACACAGAAACTTTTCCCTTACGTAAAGCCTTGGTTCACTTCCACACTATCAAATAAATTATCTACACATCAATACGAAATTAACGATACCATATCACTATTCTACAATTTGGGCTGGAAATCAGGTTGAAAATTGACCTTTGAGGCCCGTCAACAAAATCAGAAATAAATTTCACAATTATCCTTTTCATGAGGAAAGGATTGCATGCTCAAACTTTGGGCAAAGATGGGACTCAAATCGAGGAAAAAAACAGCCTGTAAAGTCACATGATCAAAAGGAGTATTTTCAAGAAATTAGAAGATCAATTCGCGAAAGAGACACGAAAACAAAACTAGAAATAACAATATAATGAAAAGAGGAAGAGAATTTACTTACAAGTTCGGGAAATTGCCAAGAATTGCTGAAGAGAAACTTTCTCCGAGCTCACAACAATGGAGGAAATGTCTTAGAAAAAATTAAATCCAGTGAAGGAGAAGGTCATTCAATAAGTATCAATCATCGTTCCTGCGGAAGATTCACCACAAGCGCGACACCACAGGAGCGGTGGATTCTCCGCAACAACGGAGATCTCGTGTCTCCTCAGGATCCGCTGGAGCAAGCTAATGCCCATACGCGTGAGCCCTTAGCAGTGACAAAATTCCACAGGAGCAGAGACAGGTGCACAGTGCACCCTCTGCAAAAGAGAGCTTCACTCCACATGGGTGGGCGAAGCTCCGTAGCAGCAGAGGCTTCTGACATCACTAGCCGTCGCTGGTGCGACAAGCTCACCGCAGGAGCGGCTCCAACACCAACTGCATCAACAACTCAACCACACTCTCAAGTCCCTAAACGAATCCCCAGAATTCAGTCAGAACCCTGGGAATACAAACCAAACATGCTACCCAAACGGGAATGGCATTCTAGACTCAATAAAATTGACGAAACAACCAACGGAGGTCGTGTTTATGAAATGTTGAACAAATTCAATACTTTAACCAAAAACTCTTTCACCCAAGTGTACAAAATGATTCAAAAAGTTTCGGGACCCAAACCAAAGATTCCGCTAGCCTAAAACACTACTAGAAAACATGGAATTAGTGGCGGACAAAATTCGTATCTAAATAACAAAAATTCCATGCTAATTTCATTTAGCTGTGGATATG
Source organism: Jaltomata sinuosa (assembly GCA_003996215.1). Classification (NCBI taxonomy): domain Eukaryota; kingdom Viridiplantae; phylum Streptophyta; class Magnoliopsida; order Solanales; family Solanaceae; genus Jaltomata; species Jaltomata sinuosa. The sequence continues at coordinate 58,309 of QJPP01000219.1, read as the reverse complement.
CGATGAATTATAAGAAATTTCAATTAGCTAAGAACTTTTTAGCGATAAATTAACTTGAGATTACTGATAAATTCCGTAGCTAATTTCATATTCTTTTGTAGTGAAATCCACATTCCAGAGGTTATAGCACTGATAAAATTCTCATCCGAGCCTCTTTGGTAATGACACCAAATGTCCCGCTAGCCTATAAACCCTTTACTATTTTCCTATTCTACAGTTACATATACACACACCACGCGTCTCACAAATTCTCAAAAAGGACAGCATCCTTTTCTCTTACACACACACTCACTTAAACCCCGCACACTCCTCTCTCTTATTCTCTTCATCGCCTTCGTCGATCAACAACGCCAAACAACACAGAACAACTCCAAATATCTCAAATCCTCACCAAAATGATGCCTCAAAAATCGCAGAAAAACCATCAATTGATCAATCCCATGATTCACGGCAGAATCCTCTCAAATTTGTCTGATTGGACTCCAATTAGTACATACGTGGAAGGTTGAAGGATTTTTTGTTTGAATTTTGAAAATCTTGTCTAATACCCAAAATGTTTCCCCCCCCCAATTTGAATCCTTGGTTTACCGATAAATACCCATCTCCCCATTGATTTAAGGACGGTTCTTGACTCCTTTTCTTGACATTTTCATAGTATTGGAGGGTCCATTCCTCTTACTATTGAAAAATAAAAAAATCCTAACTTAAATTGGAAGTTTAAACTTTTCTCTGGCAGGACTCGCTCGTCCCGAATTTGCTGCCTAGAACCAGGTAAAACCCCATTTATTAATCTCACTCGTACGATTGAGTTCATGTTTTAGAACTAGAACTATACTCGTTACTATCTAATTGGTTTGTTTCTGGTTGTATGGGGTGAGAGGGGTGCAAAATTTCAATATGTTTGTGTCTAGAAACCATGTTATTAACGTCACAATTCATCTTCTTGAAATATGACTGTAGCGGTAACTTGTCTTAATCAGATTCTATCTAGAATACATTTTTCAAATTCACTTGTTAGGATGAACTAAGCTATAAAAGCCAGAGCTTGATGCATGTCTCGTCCTTGTGACGGGTCTCTATTTTGTCGCTATCTTTTGTAGTTACCTTTCTGTTTATGGCAAGAATCAGATTTTTCTAATCCTATTTTCCATGTTATTCTTTCACATGTACATGTTGGGAGCTAAAATTGAGTCTCCATAGAGACTCTCACTACTACAAAGTCTCGTTTGAGGCAATACTGCCGGTAGAATTCTTGTACCCCTTTGACCTCCATTCTCTCGCTCTATCATGGATGTATTAAAAAGCTATTGCAGCTCAAGTAAAAGTAGCAGAACAGTAGCAGCAGTTCAGTTTTCCTCTGGACAGAAATAGAAATTAGGTCGAGATTTAGCAGGGCTCAATTGCTTGCTGTCATCGATTTTGGGTAAGGCCCCAGAATCAATTTTCCTTTCTTTCTCTGATATTATTTCTTTGCTTTTCTCATGAACACTAATAAATGAATCTTTGGGGAGAAATTTTATGTTGAAATTTCATTTTACTTTGGTCATTTAATATTTTTTTTGATTTGATTTAAGTTAGGCAAACTTAAACTTGTTGCATAACATGGGAAATTTCTATGTCCCTTCATAATTATTAAGAGGTTCAAATAAACGTTTTAGAATTTGGATTAATTATTTAACTTAAAGTCTTAAATTGGATAAAATCGTTAAAGTTAGAATTATTTTGAAACTTCGACAATTAATTTATTTCATTACTTGGAGTAAAATAAATTGATAAGTATCAAATAAATTCTGTTCATCTTAATAAGATTATTCAATGTCTATTAAAAAGGGCCTATGTTACCTTCGTTTCCAACCTCAGATGAGTTTTACCAGGGAGATCATTTCACTATTTCTCAATATATCCAAAATGCTTCTCAAAATGTTCCTCTCCTGTAAACAATTTCTCCGCTAAAGTCTCAAGTATAGTGACACACCATGCTTCGCCAATGTACACTTATACAACTGCTCCACGTATGACACAAACTCAAGGGCTATATTGCATAGATGTTGATCACTATGTTGAAACTAAAAATGAGGCAAAAGTAGTCAATGATGAAATGATTAATAGAAAGCTCAAAAGTTTAGAAGATGCTATGAGAGGTCTTTGTGGGATTGGTAGTAACCAAAGTGTATGATATGAATAGTTATGTGCATTTCCTGAGCTTGAGTTGCCACTAAGTTACAAGATTTCAAAATTTGAGAAGTTTGATGGATTTGTAAACCCTTTCTTAAATTTGAACATCTACTGTGAAAAGTTGATCTGTGTGGATAAGAATGAAGGTATTAGAGTCAAATTATTTAATGAAAGTTTGAGTGGAAAAGCTTTAGAGTGGTACTCTAAGAAAGATGTAATCAAATTGCATCACTGAGGGTACTAGACTTGAACGATAATCACTTTACCGATCAACTTGAGGATTTCAGGTACAATTCAGTACTAGTCAATATTGATATAAGAAAGAACCAGTTGCAAGGATATCTTCCCAAATCAATTAAGAACCTTGTGAGCATATACTTGATTGTTTTAGGACACAATCTGTCACACCCCAACGCTAGCCCCTAGACGTAACATGGGATCTAGGATCACAAGTGACCCCAAACTAACCCTGAATTTGGCATATGATAAGCATGCAGAAATAAATCTAAACAAGCGGAAGCATAACTGAGTAAAGCACATAATCTAAAAAGAATTCAATTGAGAATATCCAAACAAATAACTGTCTGAAAAGAAGAACAACCCAAATCAACTGAGTCTGACTCTATGTCTGAAAGTCTCTAGTACTGATGAGTTACTAGGACAATCCCCCAGCTAACTCTAAGTACTAAAAATAAGAACAAACTGACAAACTCAAAAGCATGTAAAGATATGTCCTCGGATGATGAGGACCCACCACTGACTGTCACTGATATGGCACCGAAGTGAGCTAATCACGAGGCTGAAGCTGAGAAACTGAACCTGCATCATGATAGGATCTAGCACATAGAGTATGCATCAGTACTTCGGATGTATTGAGCATGAGGGATATGCAAAGTTGACTGAATATGTAAACATGCTAAAATACTGATAAAGTGTTTAACTGAACTGAACTATAGAACATAGGCCCCAAAATATAATCATGCATAAAGCTAAAATGCAAAAGTAATCTGAAAACATATTGAAAGCTGAGAATCAACATAAACTGAGGCCCTGAGGTACTTTACTGAAACTAATACTGTGGGAGATTCTATTAACTTACATAAACCACGTGATCTGAACATAGAGTTCAATGTATACACCCCATCGAGAGGACCCAATATACCTTGCAAGGGTATAAAGGAATGACTGATGTGATCACTATTTCTGAGGCCCAACTGAGAGGCTAAATAACTTGTGGTGGCACGTTGTTTTGGGACTTGGGCATACGCTGAACCCTAGTCCAGCTCGATGCTAATCAATACTCCCAAACTGAATACTAATAGCTCATTTAGAATTGAGGTTCTGAATTTCTGAGACAGAACTAAACTGGTTTGAAAATATTATTCCTATGAAATACTATAGTAAACTGAAGCTGGTTAATTTCTGCTTTTTAAACTCAACTAGTAGTCTAAGTTAGAATTCTAAAGAAATCTAATTCATCAGGAAATACTACAATTTAGGGCTAGATTTTTGATTCCTCAAAACATTGTAAAAATTCATCCAATTCAATAACATCAATATATACTTCATTAAAACAGGATGAAAATCATGTATAAATCAATAGAATGTATTTCTGTAACAATCTACTAAAAGGGGTAGGGACCCTAGTTCCAAAATCATAAAAATCATTGTGAAAGTCTGAGATTTTTGGGCATAAGGGCAAACTAAACCCTTACTGAATACCCACATACCTGTTGGATGATAATCCATGAAGAGAAATCTTAAATTGAAGCTTGGAGGAGAAGCCCTAGGTCTGAACTTTGGAGACGAATGCTCTTTTCTGACTTGAGAGAAAATTTAAATTGATTGGAGGTTTTTGACTTAATAAAATAAGCCTAAGACTATTTATAGTCAGAGCTAATTTAAGAAGGAAAGGTCTAAAATATCCGTGAGAAATTAAATTAATAACTGCTGAAAAAATTTACTTCGAGTTCCACAGTTTGTGGAAGCTTCCAAGACTCGTGGAACCCTGTCATGGTTCCTGGGCCATTTTACCTGACTACAGGTTTGATAACCACGAGCTAGGTTCATGGCTCGTGGAACTATCCACAACTCGTGGAACCTACTCGTGGTTCCTGAGAGATTTATGACCCTCAGTTCTGAGATTCACGACACTAGTCCATGGTCCATAGATCATTCCACGGTCCGTGGAAACTGGTCGTGGTTTCAGGGAAATTGCTGGGCCTCAGGTCTGAGTTCCACGAGTGGAATCCATGACTCATGGACTGTTCCACGGTCCATGGTTCCAAATCATGAACTTGACCCCAAACTTGCTGGCCTCTGACTGAATTTCATGGAGGCTTTCCAGGACCCGTGATCCTTTTCACGGTTCGTGGAAACCATCCGTGGTTCTGACTGAGACTGGGAAAAATTTATTTTCTTATTTTTCTGAGTTGGTTCGATGCTTAGAATTTCTAGGGTGTTACAATATCTCCCCCTTGGGATCATTCATCCTCGAATGATGACTAAACAAGCTGAATTTGGAGGGAAAGAGCTGCAATCCCTACCAATTGAGTACTAGAAGTTGATATATGACTGTATTGAGTTCTAAGGACATGAAAACATGCTGGAAATGTTGGAATAGCGAAGGAAACATAACAAAGATACTGAGAGTAAATTGAGGAATTGGGAGGGGCTATTACCTCAAGCTGAAGCTGAATCAGAAGGGAAGAGGTGGGGGTACTTGGTCATCATGGTTGTTTCAGCTTCCCAAGTAGCTCCCTCAACTGACTTGTTCCTCCAAAGGACTTTTACTGAAGTGCCTTCCTTGTTTCTCAACCTCTGGATCTGACGATCAAGAATCTGAACTGGGACCTCTTTGTAAGAGAGATTATCCTTCAAACCCACACTTTCTAAGGGGACAAATAAAGATGGATCACAAATGCATTTCTTCAACAAGGAAACATGGAAGACTGGGTGCACCGATGCTAAGTCTTTGGGAAACTCTAACTCATAAGCCATATTGCCAACTCTCCTCAGAATCCTGTAAGGGCCTACATATCCGGGACTAAGCTCCCCTTTCTTACCAAATCTCATCACACCCTTCATGTGTGACACTTTTAGGAAAAACCAATCATTAACCTCAAATTCTAGCTCTCTTCTCCTCACATATGCATAGGATTTATGATGACTTTGAGCCGCCTTCAATCTTTCTCTAATAATATGAACCTTCTCCATAGTCTCATGTACTGAATATGGACCTATCAAAACTGCTTCACCTACCTCAAACCAACCTATAGGTGATCTACACCTCCACCTATAAAGTGCCTCATACGGAGCCATATGAATGCTAGAGTGAAAACTATTATTATAGGCAAACTCTGTATGAGATAAGTGATCATCCCAATTACCTTCTAAGTCAATTACACAAGATCTCAAATATATTCCCTAAAGTCTCAATGGTACGCTCTTCCTGACCATCTGTCTGTGGGTGAAAAGTCGTGTAAGATTAACCTTAGTACCAAGACCGTTCTAAAATAATCTCCAAAACTGAGATGTGAACTGAGTACCCCAATCTGAGATGATGGATAGGGGAACTTCGTGCAACCTGACTATCTCACGGATGTAGAGTCTGGCATAGTCCTCTACTGAATCGATAGTTTTGACAACCAAGAAGTAGGCTGACTTAGTCACCCTGTCTACAATCACCAAAATAGAATCATGTTGCCTGTGAGTACAAGGTAAGCCTGTAATGAAGTCCATATTGATGACCTCCCACTTCCAAGTAGGAATGTCCATCGCCTGCATCATACCACCTGGTCCTTGATGTTATACATTCACTTGTTGATAGTTGGGACACCTAGCCACAAAATTAGTAATGTCCCTCTTCATACTATTCCACCAATAGACTTTCCGTAGGTCACGGTACATCTTGGTGGAACCAGGGTGGATGGAATACCTGGAGCTATGAGCCTCTGTCAAAATCTGCTGCCTTAAATCACCTATATTAGGAACACATAGTTGACCCTGATAACGAAGTAGACCATCACCCCTTTGGGAGAAGACCTCTATGCCCTGCTGCTAGACAACACCCTTCAGCTGAAGTAAGATGGGATCACCGTCTTGATTTTCCTTTACCTCGACTACTAATGAGGATCTGACCCATTCTAAACAATGAGACCACCTTCAGACGAATCTGTAGGCAAACCCCTAACCGAGCAATCCTGTGAACATCCTTGGCTAATTCCTTCTTTCCTTCCTCAAACTGTTACACACTACCAATGGACAACCTGCTAAGTGCATCAGCTACTACATTGGCCTTACCCGGATGGTAAAGCACACTCATGTCATAGTCCTTGAGGAGCTCTAACCACCTTCTCTAACAAACATTCAACTCCTTCTACGTGAATACATACTCAAGGCTCTTATGGTCAGTAAACACATCTACATGGACACCATACAAGTAGTGTCTCCAAATCTTCAAGGCAAAGACCACTGCTGCTAACTCAAGATCATAAGTCGGGTAATTCTTCTCATGAACATTAAGTTGTCTAGAGGCATAAGAAATGACCTTAGCATACTGCATCAGAACACAACTTAAGCCAACTCTCAAGTCATCACAATATCCTATGAACCCATCTAAACCCACTGGTAGAGATAAAACTGGGGCTGTGGTCAACCTAGTTTTCAACTCTTGGAAGTTTTTCTCACACTCGTCTAACCACTCGAACTTAACCTTCTTCTGAGTCAACCTGGTCAATGGAGAAGCTATGGATGAAAACCCCTCAACAAATCTCCTGTAGTAACCAGCCAAACCCAAAATGCTCCTAATGTCTATAGGAGAAGTGGGTCTAGGACAATTCTTTACTTCCTCTATCTTCTGAGAATCCACTCGGATGCCCTCCTTAGACACCATATGACCCAGAAAAGCGACTGACTATAACCAAAACTCACACTTGCTAAATTTGGCAAATAACTGGCGATCCTAGAGAGTTGTAACACCACTCTCAAATAATTAGCATGATCCTCCTCACCCTGCGAGTAGACTAGAATATCATCTATAAAGACAATAACTAACATATCGAAATACTACTTGAACACCTTATTCATCAACTCCATAAAGATGTAGGAGCATTTGTTAGTCCAAAAGACATAACCACAAATTCATAGTGATCATACCGAGTCCTAAAGGCTATTTTTGTAATGTCACACTCTCTAATTCTTAGTTGATTATAACCGAATCTAAGGTCAATCTTGGAGAAATAGTTGGCACCCTGAAGCTGGTCGAACAGGTCATCAATCCTGGGGATGGGATACTTATTCTTGATTGTGACCTTATTCAACTAACGGTAGTCTATACACATCCTAATAGAACCGTCCTTCTTGTGCATGGAGAGAACTAGACACACCCCATGGAGAAATGCTAGGTCTGATGAACCTTTATCTAAGAGGTCCTTAAGCTGTTCTTTAAACTCCTTAAGCTCAGTTAGAGACATTCTGTAAGGAGGAATAGATATAGGCTGCGTATCTGGGAGAATGTCTATCCCAAAGTCAATCTCTCGCTCAGAAGGGACTCTAGGCAGATCTTCAGAAAACACCTCTGGAAACTCACTAACTACCGGAACTGACTGGAAAGGTGGGGTTTCAGACTCAGAATCCTTAACTCGGACTATATGGTAGATGTAACCCTTTAAGATCATCTTTCTAGCTTTGAGGTAAGATATAAAATGACCTTTTGATGTTGGAGGACTGCCCTTCCATTCTAAGACAGGCTCATTTGAAAACTGGAATTTCACGACTCTGGTTCTGCAGTCGATGAGGCATAACAGGCATATAGCCAATCCATGCCAATAATGACATCAAAGTCGGTCATATTTAGCTCTACTAAATCTGCTGAGGTGACTCTATGAAGGACTAGAACTGGTCAATCTCTCTACACCCTCTTAGCTAGGTCTGACTCACCAATTGGAGAAGAGACTGGGATGGGCTCTAGGAGTTTTTAAAGACTGATTCAGAATTTACATGCAACTTAGGGGCTTACAAAAGATAGGTAAGCCCCTGGGTCTAACAAGGCATAAAAATCAAGAGAGAAGACTTATAACATACCAGTGACTACATCTGGTGAACTCTCCTGATCTTGACGTAAAGACATGGCATAGAGACGATTCTGACGTTGACTGCCACTTGTGCCAGAAGTAGTACCCTACTAAGCTGTACGACCTGCTAGAGCTGCTAAAGTGGTAGACTGAGCTCTACTCTATCTGGAGGAGAGGCACTCTTCAACCTATGGATAAGCTGGCCACACCCAAAACACCCCTCTCTGCTGGCAAAACACTCACCTGGATGATTTATACCACACTTGGGGTAGGCTGGAAAAGTATGGTTACCTGAAACACTACATTGTGAGTTAAATCCTACTGCCCTCTTTTTATGGTTTTGTCGAGGTCTGGGATATGGGGCATTAGCTGATGAAGGTGCTGGGGCTGCAGACCACTACTGAAATTGTGAGTGATTCCCACCTCCCGACCTCTACTAAGAATATTCATAGTTGCTTGTCCTAGCCTTTTTGTTATCCCTAGACATCTCATTAAGCTTATCTTTCTCAACCTACTGAGCATGGGTCATCAGTCTAGAGATATCCATATCCCCAATAACATCGCATTCCTACACTCTATTTTCACTAAATTAGATACCTTATACAAGAACTTGCCCATCTGTGTCCTCAAATCAACCACCATAGATGGGGCATACATGGAAAGTTGAGTGAATTTCAACCCATATTCCTAGAATGACATCGACCCTAGCCTCAAATTCATAAATTCTTGGGCTCTAGCCTCCCTTAACTCCCTCAGGAAGAACATGTCTAGAAAAGCTCCAGTAAAACAATCCCATGTCACATGAGCTGCATTTACACCCTTACTGTCTTTCAACTGAGTGAACCAAATATGAGCTACATCCTTGAGTTGATAGGATGCTAACTCAACACTATCAGCACCAGTCACTTGCATCACCTCCAGAATCTTCTTGATCTCATCAATGAAATTTTATAGGTCTTCACCAACCTTTGACCCTAGAAACTCTGGCAAATTCATGTGAACAAAATCTCAAACCTGAGCTGCAGTTGTTCCCCATTTGGATTTGCAGGAACTGGGGCCTACTGATTAGGCTGATTGGCTACAGTCTGAGCCAACAACTGGATCGCATTATGAAACTCCGTATTCATAACCTCATGGTTCAGGGTTGGATGGTTAGCGTTAGCATTTCATGCATTAGCTCTATGAGAAAGCATGATCTTAAATGTATAACGAATGAATTAGAGAGGAGAAACTGAATTAAACTCCATCGCATGATAAAGATAATGAAAAAAGTGACATTTTTCTTAAAACACCTCGTAGCCTCTCCCTCATAAGTATGGCGCACTTCACACTCATGAAAGAGACTCTACTTTGTGCGGCTTTCAGACACCCTAGGAATCTTGAACCTGATGCTATGATACCAAGTTTGTTACGCCCCAGGGCTAGCCCCTAGACATAATACGGGACCTAGGATCACAAGTGACCCCAAGCTATGCTGAAATAACTCTAAACAAGCGGAAGCATAACTGAGTAAAGCATATAATCTAAAACGAATTCAACTGAGAATATCTAAACAAATAACTGTCTAAAAAGCAGAACAACCTAAATCAATTGAGTCTGACTCTATGTATGAAAGCATCTAGTACTGATGAGTTGCTAGGACAAGCTCCCAACTAACTCTAAGTACTGAAAATAAGAACAGACCGGCTAACTCAAAAAGCATGTAAAGATATGTCCTCGGATGATGAGCACTCACCACTGACTGTCACTGATATGGCACTAGAGCAAGCTAATCACGAGGTTGAAGCTGAGAACCTGAACCTGCAGAATGTTAGGATGCAGCATATAGAGTATGTGTCAGTACTAAGGATGTACTGAGCATGAGGGATATGCAAAGCTGACTAAATATGTAAACATGCTAAAATACTGATAAAGTTTTTAACTAAACTATAGTACATAGGCCCCAAAATATAATCATGCATAAAAAGATAAAATGCAAGAGTAATCTGAAAACATACTGAAAGCTGGGAATAAACATAATCTGACGGTCTGAGGTACTTTACTGAAACTAATACTGTGGGAGAGTCTATTAACCGACATAAATCACGTGAGCTAAATATGGAGTCCGATGTAAATGCCCCATCGAGAGGACCCAATATGCCTTGCAAGGGTATAAAGGCATGGCTGATGTGATCATTATTTCTGAAGCCCAACTAAGGGGCTAAAAAACCTACAGTGGCACGTAGTTCTGGGACTTGAGGGTACACTAAACCCTAGTCCAACCCTGGGACTTTAAACTGCATAACATATTAGGACTATTGAGACTAGTTATAGTTTATAATAACCATAAACCTAGATATCTTTTGTTAAATACAGGATAAAAGAAGTGAAAATAGTCTAAATAGTCCAACATTATATATATCATATATTATTAAAAGTGAGAAGCTCCAAAGTGCAAAGTTGGAATACCATTTTACCCCTACACTAAATTAACATATTATAAAATAACAAATTAATTAAATATTAAATTATAAAAATAGTTGAAAAACTAAAATGTCATATAAAATTGATATATTTTTATGTGAAATTGATGTTATTCCAACAAAATTTTTCTTCGTTACTTCCAAAAGATGAAAAGTTTGAGTTAATCACATTTAGTGATTTGGCATAGCACATTCATCTTAATAATTGTTCAAAAACGTTCAAGAATTATCCACTCTAATTAATAGTAATTACTATAATAATACAATTAAGTGTCTTTCATTAATTAGTACCCTTTATTACTATATTCTTTTAAAATTCATGTACAGATCAAATTCAATTAATTCACAAAGCTGAAAAGACTATTGTTACAATATGTTAAACTTTTATTTTGAATGAATATCAATTTACGGGATGCAAAGAGTCACGATTCTATAGTATTTACGATAAATTTGGTTTCACCTTTGCTTTACCAGTTTTTATGGCTATAGTTCTTGAGTTATTGGTCATTGAAGAATGTTGATGTCTCTTTATTTCTTCATTCTTGCCCCATTTTTATGCACATTGAGATCATTGGAATTAGATTCAGGAGTAATTCTTATTCTTCTGTGCAGCATTGTGGCTATTACATGCTTGTTTATTGCAATATAGTTGTTGCTTTTCCTCTCTTTTTTCCTTTCGGACTTGCTAACGTCTACAATTTTGCATTTGTTATATATGCGATCCACATTTGTTATGGTTTCTGTTTATTGTTATTCTTTTGCAGGTTATACATCACATGTACATAGTTTCGGATATCATTAATGATTTGTGTCATTTTGCAATTTATATCTAAAACTTTTTCGCTGTCAGTCAAGGTCAAAATTTGGTTTGACGATTTTGTTCCATTTCGTAGAGTATAAATTATATCATCTTTCTTTAAAATGTGAAATATTGATTTTACAGATTTTCAATATCCAGCAACATGACAGAATTTGTACACATTATTGCGATGACAAATAAACAGGTTATATATTAGTAGTATTTAACTACCTTAATTGAAGTTTTACCTCTACAAAATGATTTAGTGACAAAAAATTAAGGATTAATGTTCATCATTTTGTGCACATGCACTTCTGATATACTTTAGATGATCTAACATATCAATTGATAGAAAATTTGGTACCAATTACTGAGAATGTTTGGTAAGACAATCGATTTACATAACTAAAGTTAGGTGTTCAAACGATATCGAATCATCATATATTCAACTATTAAGTTAGTCAAATTGGCTCACCATTCATCAATTTGAGCTTGTATTTAATCATTTCAAATTTAGTGCCCGAAAATATTATAGCATTACTTATATCATTTTAAAATATTTGTACTGATTAGCATGGGATACACGTGCAACGCACGTGCCCAGAGACTAGTATATATATATATATATATATATATATATATATATATATATATATATAGTTTAAGAGACGAAAATTTACCCTATCAACAGTTCTGACTGTGGTGCCAAAGGTATAAACTTTCATTTAAAACATCGAATTCTCGAGCAACCAGCTTAGCTTCTATACATTCACCTCCGTCGATCTATTCACCTGATACAAAGGTGTAATAATCTTAGCCTCCAGCGCCGTTGTCTGCATCTCCGGCATACTCTCCGTTGGTGTTGAAGCTAGATCGGACATGTTTCCTTCATCTACAATGCCTTTGTTCGGTGTAGTAGTTTCTACATTTACGTTTGACTCAACATCAACATAGGTTCTGGATAGTAACAGTGGATCCGGCAGTATCATCATTGCAGAGGTCACCACTGGTAACAGTTACTGAATGGATGGATGAGGCGATGGAAGCAGCCTCAGTCATCAGTGTTGAAAGAGTCAACGGGGAGAAAAAACCATTTAATAATGTGATATAGACTGATAGTAAATTCTTTTTTCATCGTAGTATTTCCTCATCCCTACTAAAGTGGAAAAAATGCATAAATCATAAGAAGAAAATGAGAATGTGAAAACCAAGAAAACTTACCTGTATATCTTTCCATGATCTTAACTTGAACAGTTACCAAAAAGAGAACATTAGATGATTTACGTTCTAGCTGATAGTAATATTTATTAAAAGGCCTGAGCTGTTTTATTCTATAATTCAAAGATAGTTGTTTGATAGTTTACAACTGTTTAAGATAGGAATGGTTAGAATAATAAATGCTTTACCAACTAGTACTGAAAATTTATACTAAGATTTTTGAACCACTCTTTATAGTAAGAATGGGGTAACTGAATTTCATCATCTTCGGTTAGTGTTGAATTGATCACTTATTTTAGGTAAAAAAGATTTTTGGATCTAAAATAAGAATCAATTTTAAAATATTTAGTTTTTCTTTCACATCAAATTAACTTATTTTTAGGGTGTGTTCGTTATGAAGGAAAATATTTTAAAAACAATTCATGTTCTGTTGGTCAAATATTTTGGAAAATATTTTCTCTAGGAAAACAACCTCCTTTAAAATGGGGAAAATGAGTTTCCCAATGAAAGTAGGAAAAACTAGATTTACTAGTGATATTTCACATTGATTGTGTCCTTCCCACCTTTCAATATATCTCATCTTCATCCCTACCCCCCATAGCCTTCATCCCCACCATTCCTTTCCCCTAGTTCCCCACCCCACCTCCCATTCTATTTGTCTAAATTAATTACTAATGCTTTTAGGATGATAATTTTTGCTTACCCTACAGAACACAAGAAAATAAGTAAAAACCCCACTTATTTTCTAGAAGACTTTTTTTAAGAAAACATTTTCCATTCTTTCACACCAAACACGCCCTTAATCTAATACTACAATTAAAATCTAGATCGGAGTGTTTATATATGTTTTCTCATATGTGAGTATTATAAAGTATTATGCCACGATCCGACATTGGGTCATGATGGCACCTACTATAACTCTCTAGTAGGTAGCCAAAACCAAAGGTGTAAACAAAAAGTACTAACAAACATAAATAATAAGAAAAGCTGAACTACGACAACAGGACACCATGTATAGAATACATATATAATAGGTACAAAGTATACAACTTGGGCCCTATGGAAATGAAGGAACGATAAAAAGTACAAGATATCCAACTCCGGACCTAGTGTTATCGGTACAAGAGGCACTAAAATACGAGAGTAGAATTACACTGATCCAGACTGTCCAAAATATACAAAATATAGATAGTAGATACATGAAGAAAGGAATTAAGTCTCCGGATGCCTAGAGCTCACCACAATTCGATTAATAGAGGTCCTCGAACGAGTTGGAAATCAGCGAGGGTGATTCGTATTGGGCGCTTCATCAGAAAAAGATGCAAAAGTGTAGTTATAGTACCAAAACACAAGGTACTCAGTAGGCATCATTGGCGATTGAGCTCTGAAGATAATATATAACATAAAAGACATGAAAGGAACCTACACATCGAAAGCTAACCTAGAAATCGTAAGTATACAAGGGCAAAGTGAAGGTAATAATAATAATACACGAGAATACAAGTACACATGATAAATATTGTGCAGTCTAATGATGATGCAATGCAACATGTGGCCAATAAAGAAAAGTAAAATCCAGAAATATCTCACGGACCGCTATAGCTCATCAAAATACGCATAAAGTAAAGAAACCAAAAATTTATCTTTCGAGTCGCTCAGAATCGTTCCTCGGACTCATTAATAGAAAAGTAAACAGAGAAAAGGTTCAAAAATGTCCCTCAGATCGAGTGCAAAAGTGGTAACCCAAAATCCATAGTAAAATGACATAATTTTCTCTTCAAAGCGGAAAACCAATATTTTCCTCCAAATCGTGCCATAATCCATGTATATGCATGTATGGATGTATTATATTCGTGCTAACACAAGTATATATAAGTATATTTATATGTGTATATATACACCAAACAGCGTGAAATCACCCTCCACAACAAAGTCACAGTAACCTAGAGTCCAGCTAATCCAATTGCCTTGGGCTCACAATCTCATAGCAGAAGAAAATACAGAAATAAAAGCTGAAATGATAAAAATCAATGAAAGAAATCTACTCTACCATGAAATCCTTCCCTAAGAATATACTAAAGATCTCTAATCTAATCCTAACACGATAGCAAGATACCTGAACTAAGGCTTAAGAAGAAACACTATTCTAAGTTCCCTGAAGCAGGCTATATATTTAAAATTTTATATAATCTAACCCTATCCAACTCATTCCTCAAACAAAATATGAAATTTATAAAATATGTTACCTAATTGAGCTAAGTCTAAAGAAGGCAAATTATATTCTACATCAATCTCGAACATCAAATATCGAACTGTCACACATAAGCTTTCTCCTTCCATTAAGCCTCAGATATCTACCACGCTATCAAATAAATAATCTACATGTCAATATGGAACTAATTATACCATACCAATAATCTACAATTTGGGCCAGAAATAGGGTCAAAAATTGACCCTCGGAGCTCATCAAAAAAATAAAAAATAAATTTTACAATTATCCTCTTCATGAGGTAAGGATTGCATGCGAAAAATTTATGCAAAGACGGACTCAAATCGGGGCCCCAAAAAACCTGGAAAGTCCCATGATCAAAAGGAAGCTTTTCAAGAAAATAGAAGATCAATTCGCGAATTAGACACGGAAATGAAGCTAGAAAAACAATAGAATGAAAAGAGGAAGATAATTTAGTTACTAGTTCGGGAAATCACCAAAAATTGGTGAGGAAAACCTTTCACCTAGCTCTCAACAATGGAGAATATGTCTTAGAATAAATGAAACCAATTGAAGGAGAAGGTCATTAAATGACTAGCGATCATCATTCCTGCGGAAGATTCACCATTAGCACAATGCTGCAGGAGCGGTAGATTCTCCATAGTAGCAGAGAACTCATGTCTCCTCAGACTTTTCTAGAGAGATACAATTCCCACACGCACAAGCCTGTAGAAGCAACAAAGTTCCTCAGGAGTAGAGACAGGTGCACAGTGTACTCTTCGAAGGAGAGATCCTCACTCTACAGGGAAGGGCCAAGCTACGTAGGAGAGAAACAACTGAAATAACTAACCGTCGCTAGTGTGGCTACTTCACTATAGGAGCAGCTCCTCTGGTGCAAGCCAAGATCCACAGGAGCGGCTCAACCACACTCCCAAGTCCCTAAATAGACCCCTAAATTCATTTAGAACCTCGTGAACATAAACCAAACATGCTACCCAAATGGAAATGATATTCTAGACTCAATAGAATCGACAAAATAACCAACGAAGGTCATCTTGTTGAAATATTAATCTAAGTCAACTCTTTAACCAAAAACTCAAAAATTCACCCAAGTACCCAAAATGAGTCTGGAAGATTTTGAACCCGAATCAAAGGCATCACTAGCCCAAAATCCACGTTCTAGAGGTAATGAAACTGATCAAATTCTCATCTGAGCCTATTTGGTAATGGCACCAAATTTCCCGCTAGCCCAAAATCCCTTCACTCTTTTCCTATTCTACAGATACATATACATACACACACCGGGTCATTTCTCAAGAACAATAGCTAAAGGTACTGATACTACTACTTAGATCAGGAACCTACATGTTGATGCTCACAATTTCGATAGCCATACCAGTGATTTGGAGGAAATCTCTCGAAAAGTATTTAGTGCACATTACAACTCTCCATCATCTTTCTTTGGCTGAGCGGCTGATGTGCCGTGGCTTTGCGGCACTTTCGATGATTAAAACTTGGAATTTGAGCATGTCCTTTAGTGAATTTTAGTAAGATTTGATGTGTTTTGGAGTCTTGCGCAGGAAAACAGGTTTCGGAGACAGTGTGCAGAAAAAGACTGATAATTGGGCTGAAATTGACTTCCACGACTCATAACCACGAGTCGTCAATCATTCCATGAGTCATGGGAGTCAGTCATGGAGATATTACTGAAGCATGAGTTATGTCCTGAGTTCTACGGAGGGATTCCACAAATTGTGGGCAGGTCCACGAGTCATGAACCTTGGTCGTGAAAGAATATCAGAAGAGGAACAAAACAACCTGTGTTCTACGGATGGTTCCCACGAGTCATGCTCTTGTTCACGAGTCATGATCCATGCTCGTGGAACCTGATCAGAGAAGGGGCAAAGAGTCTGAGTCCTACGACCCAACTCCACGAGCCGTGATCCATCCTACGAGTCATAGACTGCTATCGTGGAAAGGAACCCGCAGAAGAACAAAGTTGCCTGAGTTCCAAGAGTACTGTCCACGAGCCGTAGAAGCTCCCATGAATCGTGGAATGGTCTCGTGAAAGCTACCAACTCCAGTTTCCCAGTTGTATTAGGAAAGGATTTATTTTTGTCTATAAATACTTTCCCCTAGGTTTTTATTTAGGGTTGTTACACGGTAATTTTTGAGTGACTTTTTGGATAGGTTTTAATTTATTTTGGAGTTGAATTCAAAGTTTAGTTCTTGGCAATTCGAAGTGTTCTTGAGATTATTCTTCAAGATTCCAGTTTTATTTATTCTTCTTTGTAAGTATCTCTTGATGATTGCTCAAACAAACATTGATTGCATTCTTATGAACATGAGTAGCTAAATCCACAACTAGGGTTTTGGGAAGCATGAAGGCTTAACGAAGTAGACAAAGTACTTAGGTAATCTAGGAAGGTGTTTATTGCATGTATTGTTCTTCCCTTCGCTTTGATTACTTTTTAACGGTGTACAACGTTAGAACTTGCCTTATCCTTACTTGTCGTACAAAGGAGGTAACGGATGGGAAAAGGGCTGTAAAAAATGAGATTCGAGGCTATCAACCCTCGTCTAATAGCTTGACCTTGTCTGGGAATAGCTAATCTGGGATCAAGGGTTAGGGTTAGTAAAGCGACACCCGCAGCCGAATCAAGGCATGTGGTGAAATTCACCTAGTTGTCGGACCAAGGAATTAGGTGAACCTAACTTACCGATTATGCATGCTAAGCACTAAACTAGCTAACCAAGTACAAAAGCTTTACTAAGTTATGATCTCATGGGGAACACGACCCTAGTCACTTCTCTTATTGATAGCAACTGTTGAAATTGATCTCTGTTACTTGTACTAATTCACATTACGATCTTTACTTGTTACTTTAAAACCCCCCTTTTTGCGGGAAATAAATGACTAAAAGACTAAGTAAACACTAATCGACCATAATCCTACCATATTCCCTGTGGGGTCGACCCCAACCTTTAGTTGGGTTCTATATTTGAATAGCGACCGCTTGCACTTCTTTTAGAGGTGTAATTTGGGCACATCAAATTTTGGCGCCGTTGCCGGGGAATACGGCTTAGGACTAAGAGAGAGTGTTTTTATTTCACTTATAGTCCTTATTTCCTGATTTTACTTTTTCTGTTGTTTTTGTTTTGATCACAGGTTGCACACTTGTGCATGCCAAGCACAAGGAGTCAAGGTAACCCCTTGATCCCTTACGATCCGAAACTTTCCAAAACACTGAGAAACATGGCTAAGGATGGAGAGCACGAAACTCTGGAGAAGATTACAGCTCAGTAAATTGCTAAAACTGAGTAATAGAAAAAGGATGAAGCAGCACGCCAGAAGGAAGGCGAAGATGCCCTTGCTTTCGAAGATGAGAAAATTGCACAAGATCTTGCAGCTCGAAATGCTGCAGCTGAGCGAGCAAGACATGGAAGGCAGCAAGCGGTCCGGGACGAGGCAGTACCTCACCGCGCCCCATATAATAGGGGTTGACAAATGCAGCAGTAAAGGCAGGCTCCTCTGTATTATGATGTAGATGATTATGATGAGGAGGAATATGGCTCCACTGGGCCCATAGTGCTACCACCATTGGCTGACAGGACAAAGTTTGATATTATTAGTGCCATGATTCAATTATTGACCATGAAAGGACTCTATTCAGGAAAGCCCACTGAAGATGCAATTCTACATATGAATAACTTTGTGAGCGTCAGAAAATCGTATAACATGCCAGGAGTGGGTCAAGAGGCTATCAGACTGAGGTTGTTCCCATTTTCATTGACTGATGAGGCAACTGCATGGCTTTAAGAACTGCCTGATAGTTCCATATACTCATGGTATGAGCTGAAGACTCAGTTTTTTGAGCGGTTCTTTCCTTCATCAAGGATGTTGCAGCTGAACCTGGAGATATATAATTGCAGGTAGCTACCTATAGAATCTCTATATGAGGCATGGCTGAGGTTTAAGAAGAAGATGAAGCAAGTTCCGAGACACGAAATCCCTCCCAGGCATCGGCATCTGATGGAGATATTCTATAAGGCCCTAAATGCAAACACTAAAGTTGTAGCTGATACTGTGACTGGAGGTGCATTCATGGAAAACACATACCTTGAAGTTGCAGAGAGTTTGGATAGGGTCGCAAAGATAAATCGAGCATGGCATACGAGAGATGCGGAAATGTTAGTAGGTACTTATGTAGTTGGCAAGTCTGTGGATCCTAATGAGATAGAACACATTAAGTAGACACAGGCTGAGATGAACACGACACTTGGGTTGCTGGCAAAAAAATTCCTGGCTGAGGGAGTAGAAAAAGTTAAAGCGGTAGGTTCTCAAGGCAAAGCACCAAGGTCAGACGGGTACTCATCTGAAGAAGAAATTGGTTATCTGAATGATCAAGGGGCGAGTTTCCGGGCCTCTGGCCAAGGAAATCAAGGTCGGAACAGAGATAGGGATGAGTACTACAATCGGTATAGTTACAGAGATAGAGCAGATGGTTATTGGCAGAAGAAGGATGGGTACAAGAACGATAGAAGTAATCTCTATGTTCTGCCTGCAACTCATGAAGGGCGGGCTGGACAACCCACCATGAGAGAGCTGATCAATAAAGTGTTCCAAAAGGTTGACGCCACGGATGCGAGTATGAAGGAGATAAAAGCTAAACTCTCAAGTATAAATCAGAAAGTAGAGTCCCACACTGTCTCCATCAAACAGCTTGAGGCACAGATGCATCAGTTGTTAACCAACCAGAATCCACGCCAAAAAGGTACCCTCCCAAGTGACACGGTTCAGAATCCGAAAAATGATCGACATGTTATGGCAGTGGCCACTCGGAGTAGAAAGCAGACTGTTGATCCTTCTGTGCCTATTGTTGTTGATGAGCCAGCTAAAGCTGAAAAGGATGATGCTAAAATTGTAGCCGAGTCTGAGGATAAAGATAGTGGTGAAAGGTCGTCTAAAAAATAACCTTCTGAAAAGAAGGAGAAGAGCAAAAAAATTGCACCAGTCCTGAAACCCATGCCACTACCTCCTCCTCCTTATCCCCAGAAGTTGAAGAAAAAGATCGAGGATGGCAAATTTCACAAGTTCATCTTCATGCTGAAGCAGTTGTCAGTCAATATTCCTTTAGTCGAAGCATTAGAACAGATGTCTGGTTATGCAAAATTTATGAAGAATCTAGTGACGAGGAAGAGAACGGTCAGTTTTGAGCCAGAAAATATTTTGCACCACTGTAGTGCAATAGCATCCCTTTCTATGGTACAGAAGAAGGAAGATCTTGGAGCCTTCACCATCCCGTGCACTATTGGAGCATTTTATTTTGCCAAAGCTTTGTGTGATCTGGGTGCTAGTATGAATCTGATGCCGCTTGCAGTTTGCAATCAGTTAGGCTTGGGAGCCCTCTCTCGGACTATAATGTGGCTACTTATGGCTGACTGGACGATGAAAAGGCCCATGTCAATGTTGTACGATGTATTGGTAAAGGTTGACACTTTCATCTTTCCTACAGATTTTGTTATCCTAGATTGCGAGGTTGACTTTGACGTGCCCATTATCTTAGGGCGACCATTCTTGGCTATTGGGCGTGCTTTGGTTGACTTGGAAATGGTTCAGATGAAATTCAAGCTAAATGATGAAGAGGTGACCTTCAATGTGTGCAAGTCGATGAAGCACCATGATTATATAAGAGTAGTGCCAGTGATTGATGTAGTTGATGAGGACCAGCTAGTTGTACCTATTGAGGAACGACTTGGTGTAGAAGCCTTTGCAACAGTCATCATGAATTTTGAGGGTGACAACATTGATGAATATGACGAGATGGTTGCAGCACTCACAGGTTTGGGATCTTACACTTATGCACCAAAGAAGCTGGATTTGGATTTGAAGAATAGGATGTCACCACCGGCGCGTCCATCTATTGAGGAGCTGCCAATCTTGGAGCTCAAAGCACTGCCAGCTCATCTTCGGTATGTATTTTTGAGAGATAATGAGACTTTGCTGGTAATCATTGTTGTAGATTTGGGTGAAGCACAGGTTGAGGCTCTGGTTGCAGTATTGAGGAAGTTTAGGAGAGCTATTGGGTGGACCATTGCAGACATTATTGGGATTCTACCTGGAATCTGTACTCACAAAATCCATCTTGAGCCTGATTGTGTTCCATCTATTGAGCATCAACGTAGGTGAAATCATCTTATGCAAGAAGTCATCAAGAAGGAGATCATAAAGTGGCTGGATGTAGGTGTGGTTTACCCGATTTCTGACAGCAAGTGGGTGAGCCCGGTTTAGTGCGTACCAAAGAAAGGAGGGATTACTGTGGTTCCTAATGCTAAAAATGAGTTGATTCTGATGAGGCTAGTGACAGGCTGGCGCATATGCATGGATTACAGAAAGTTGAATGTGTGGACTGAGAAGGACCATTTTCCAATGCCATTCATGGATCAGATGCTAGACCGTCTTGCAGGTAGAGGTTAGTACTGTTTGCTTGATTGTTATTCGGGGTATAATCAGATCTCTATTACCCTCGAAGACCAAGAGAAAACCACATTCACTTGCCCATATGGGATGTTCGCCTTTAAGAGGATGCCGTTTTGTCTTTGCAATGCACCAACAACCTTTCAGAGATGTATGATGTCCATCTTTTCTGATATGGTGGAGGACAAGATAGAGGTATTTATGGATGACTTTTCTGTGGTGGGTGACTCTTTCAAAGATTGTCTAGATCATTTGGGTTGTGTGTTAAAACGGTGTGAAGAGTGCAACCTAGTGCTGAATTGGGAGAAGTGCCAGTTCATGGTCAAAGAAGGCATCGTACTTGGTCACCGAATTTCGATGAAGGACATAGAAGTTGATAGAGAAAAGATTGAGGTGATTGAAAAATTGCCCCCACCAGTTTCTGTCAAAGGTATCCGGAGTTTCTTGGGTCATGCAGGTTTCTATCGAAGGTTTATCAAGGACTTCTCCAAAATAGCAAATTTGTTGTGCAAGTTGTCAGAGAAAGAGGTAAAATTTGTATTTCACGATGCTTGTCTCAAGGCATTCGAGTGCCTCAAAGAGAAGTTGGTTATAGCTCCTATCATAGTTGCTCCTGATTGGTCGCAACCATTTGAGGTTATATGTGATACTAGTGGGGTGGCGCTAGGAGAAGTCCTAGGCTAAAGGTGCGAGAATATTCTTCATCCTATTTACTATGCTAGCAAGGCACTTAACCTGACTCAGAAGAACTATACAGTGACTGAACAGGAACTCCTTGCTGTGGTCTTTTCCTTCGAGAAATTCAGATCTTATTTTCTTGGCACCAAGGTTTTGGTGCATACTGACCATTCAGCTCTTTGTTATCTCATGGCGAAGAAGGACGCAAAACCAAAGTTGATTAGATGGGTGTTGCTGCTACAAGAGTTCAACTTCGAGGTTAAAGACCGAAAGGGTATAGAAAATCAGGTGCCATACCATTTGTCTAGGTTGGAGGAAGAAGTTATGCTAAAACTGAATGATGAGCTCGAGATTGATGAATGGTTTCCTGACGAATAGGTATTGGTTGCTTCTCAGGACTTGATCCCATGGTTCGCGGACATTGCCAACTATTTGGCAAGTGATTTAGTGCCTGATGATATGTCCGTTCACCAAAGGAGAAAGTTCATGTCTAACGTGAAGAAATACTTTTGGGAACAACTATTCTTATTTTGTGTCTGTGTTGATACCATGATACGGAGATGTGTGCCAGAAGCTGAGATGATGGAGATATTAAAAGCATGCCATTCATTCCCTGTTGGAGGTCATCATAGTAGTATCCGGACGGCCCATAAGATTTTACAGTGTGGCTATTATTGGCCGACTATTCATAAAGATGCCCATGAGTTTGCAAAGGCTTGTAGCAGGTGTCAGAGTGAAGGAGGCATATCAAGGAGGCATGAGCTTCCTATTAATCCCATCCTTGTGGTTTAGCTATTTGATATGTGGGGCATTGACTTCATGGAGCCGTTTGTGCTATCTGACGGGAACCGGTATATATTGGTAGTTGTTGACTATGTGTCTAAGTGGGTGGAGGCGGTAGCGCTTCCAAGCAATTAGGGTAAATGTGTCACGGCATTCTTGAAAAAGAACATCTTCTCCATATTCGGTATGCCAAAGGCCATTATTAGCCATGGAGGCTCTCACTTCTGCAACAAGTTATTTCGTGCCTTGCTTGAGAAATATGGAGTGAAACACAGAGTTGAAACCCCTTATCATCCATAGAAGAGTGGGCAAGTGGAGGTCTCCAATAGAGAAATCAAGTCAATCCTGTCCAAGACCGTTAATGCAAATAGAAAGGATTGGTCGTGGAAGCTTGAAGATGCATTGTGGGCATACCGGACTGAGTACAAGACTCCAATAGGCATGTATCCATACCAGCTTGTGTTTGGTAAGGTGTGCCACCTTCCGATTGAACTAGAGCACAAGGCCATCTGGGCCTTAAAGAAGCTGAACTTGGAGTGGGGTACAACATCATTGCAAAGGCTAGGGCAGCTGAATGAGTTGGATGAGTTCCGACTGAATGCATACGAAAGTTCAACTCTGTACAAGGAGGGAATAAAGATGTACCATGACCAGAAGATAGAGAAGAGAGATTTTTAGCCAGGTGACTTGGTCCTGCTTTTCAACTCTAGACTTCACTTGTTTCCTTGCAAGTTGAAGTCCAAGTGGATTGGACCCTTCAAGGTGGTGCAAGTTTTCCCTCATGGAGCTATTGAACTTGAAAACCTTGAAAGGAAAAGGTTCAAAGCAAACGAGCAGCAGATCAAAGCGTATTTTGGCACAACAGTGGAAGTCAAGACAATTGAAGGTTGTAGCATAGATGAGTTCGTTCCACCCAAGGAGCTTGATGAAGTCTGAGTAATCAAGCAACTTGCGTCGTGCCGAGACGTTAAATCAGGCGCTACATGGGAGGCAACCCATGATGTTGTAATTTGGCTCTGATTTACTTTATGTTAGTTGTAGTGTAAAGACTATAGAGTGTTTTAGTGAAGTCTGAGTAGCCAAAACACTTGCGTCATGCCGCGACGTTAAATCAGGCGCTGCTTCGAAGGTAACCCAAGGCTAAACGTCTGCTATATGTGCAGAAATTGGTGGAGGAAAAGTGCTGGAGAAAATCAAACTCAGAAAATGGGTAAGTCAGGGTCCACGAGTATGGTTCATAGATCATGGACCATTCCACAAGTCATTAAACCAACTCATGGAACTCAGGTGATCATGACCAAGTGCAGAACAGCTTCCATGAACTGGCTCCACGAGTCGTGAACACAATCACGAATCGTGATTTGCAGTCGTGGAAATCAGAGGAATCTTGGGTGGTAGGACATGTTCCACGAGACCCTTCTATGAGTCGTGGTTTGTTCCACGATTCGTGAACAGGACTCGTGGAACCCAGGTAAGTTTGAATATATTTTTTACTATTCACTCGCTTCACCCGACCCGATCCGCGACCTGAATCATTTAAAACATCCAAAAATTAATTATTTCCTCTATTTTCTTCAACCAAACCGACATCAACTCCCTCCTATTTCCATTCCAACACCAAATCCGCCACTCAAATGCTGAAAATTCCACAAAAATCACTCCCAATGTCTTTCCCCCACAAGTCGTGCTACTGTTTCTTCACCAAGTGGGTTTGTGAACATAGGCGATCGTGGGTCGAGGTTCCTTCTCTTAATCGTCATCAACTACTCCCATTCTTCCCAAATTTCAAAGGTATGAAACTAGTTCAAAACCTTGTTTGAGATTTTGGAGAAACAAACTTGACCTAGGGTATAAAATTAGGTGATTTACTTGTTTAAACACCCTAAGGGATGACGGTTGTGGAATGGGTAAGTTAAATATGGTTGAAATTATGCATGAAAGTGTTGAGAAAAAAAAAGAAAAAGAAATTCACAAAAAAGATGCACCAATTGGTCTTCTGCTGAACAGTGGTCATGAGTGCTTTTTACGGCTAGTGGTTCATTCTACGAGTCGTGGTAAGCATCCGTAGACAATACACAGGAAATCTGTTCTTAGGTCTGATTCCTATGATGGTCATCCATGAGTCGTGGTTTTTTCCACGAGTCATGGATGGTACTCGTGGTTATCAGACCTGCAAGATGAAACAGAGGTCTGATTTCCACGAGGGCCATCTACGAGTCATGGTTTCATTCATGAGTCGTGGATGCAACTCGTGGAAATCAGACCTGCAATCAATCTCTGGTACCCAGTGACCACGAGAGGTTTTCATGAGTCGTGATTATTTTCACGGTTCGTGTACCTGACTCGTGGAACCCAAGTTCAGTAAATTTCAATTTATTTATTTTTTGAGTTTTTCTTGGTTTGGTTGTACTGATGTTTCCCTCTGCAGGTACTATGAGATCGAAGAACAAAGAAGCATTCAAGGTGGCAGCTCATCAATTCCAATCTAGACTCCGTGACGAACCGGACGAGTCCATCGCACATGAACCTGAGTCAAGCGGGTCAGAAGAAATATATGAGATCCAGCCTAACCCGGATGTAGAGCGATGGACCATGAGACATGGGGCCCAAACACAGGCAGCTGAGGAGTATGCACTTCAGCTAGCCATCACCACCGTACCACCAATAGCGACCACTCCTCCCCAGTTTGAAGAGGGAGAGGGTTCATCCGAAGAGGGTGATGACAGCCGGGAGAGCAACACAGGGGCTGGTACTAACGATAAAAATGCATCTGATGATGGTGAGTTAGCATCCGGTGATAAGATATCTTCTATCCTGCCGTCTCGGTAGCTGCACGACCGACACAGGCAGAGGATGATAGAGCACATAAACTGGAAGCACATGCTAATCAGAGATGGTGTTTTTCGGAGATGTAGACCATATACAGACAGGGAATTGCTCAGTCCGACAAGGGCCTGCCCAAAAAGGGGTATCTTCGAGGAGCCACGGATCCAGACTGAGGGCTTAGCATCCTTCCCCGCTATTCAGGCCACGTTCAATCACTACCGGTGCGGTTGGATGGCTGAGCCCCCAGGTAGCTATTGTCCTGAGATAGTTCAAGAGTTTTATGCATCCTATAAGGCCACAAATACTCGACTACTTGGACTGAGACAGCGATATCAGGATCTACCTCCACTCACCAGTACTTTAGTATGGTTTGCACCTGTGGACATCTCTGAGCGGACTATCCAGTGGTTCTTGTTTGGACCAGCGCATAAGCTGCAGGTCGACACAGCAGAGTTTGACAGTAAGATGAAGATTGTCTGAGATAATTCAAGAATGAGAGACTCGGTTCAGCGGGCAGATTTGTTGAGATGGGCTGCAGGTTACATAGATGACAATGGTGAAGATGCAGAATGGGTTCTAGGCGGTGACATAAAGAGGGCAACATTAAATTTCACTGGAAAGTTCTGGTGGGCCATTGTCCGAACTCACATCTATCCGACTAATGTGGACAATTCCCTGACACTTGACCATACGGTATTAGTGGCGAGCATCCTGGCAGGGTATAGATTAATTTTCCACGTTGCATACTGAAGAAGATACAAGAGTGGGCATTCAGACCGCACACTAGCATACCCTTCCCCTATATGATTCAGCATCTATGCATGGAGTCGACAGTTCCACAGATGCCCGACATTGACCATACTAAGTAGGTGACTCACATTCAAGATGTCGGGTTGATCAGAGATGTGACTAACCCGGTTGCACTCTGACGAGCTTCATCCTCTATTTTGGCTAGCACTTTGCGAGTTGAGGGGTCCTCCGCTACACGAGACCCACTTGATATGCATGACACGGGGTTAAGTGTAGCGGCATAAGGTACCACAGCCACCGCTCCAGCTTCAGCACCTTTAACCTCTCAGCCACCATCAGACATCCCTATCGCACCCCCGCGCACTGCTTCTTCAGGTAGGGTTACTATTGTTGCTGAGTTTCTCAAGAAGCTTGTTTCTCAGCAGGCTGAGACACAGAAACAGTTGAATGACTTGTTGGACCAGCTCCAACCATGGGTACGATCCACTGTAGTGGCCGCAGAAGAGATGATGAAAGTTGAGATCAACCAGGTTGCACGAGAAATGGCGGCACGGGTTAATGCTTTTGAGCGCCGAGTGAATACTCGGCTACAGTCTATACATAGCTCGAACTTGGGTCATATTCAGGATAAGCTAGACCGCCTCCAAGAGGAGATTAGAGCGGTGGACACCATTCAGACTCCGGCTATGCCATCCTTTTCTATTGAGGTTCCAGCGCCCATGCGCCATATAGTTGATTTATATGCTGAGGCAGTGCCGGCACCCACTGGTGAGAGAGCCAAGTGAGTGCATTCTGAGAGCACCCCTAAGGTTGTGGAGGATACTAAGAGAATTAAGAGAGACATTGATATGGCCACACGACTCTCCTTGGATGATATGCATCTCCGTGAGGAGACAGAGCGGCAAAGGCATAGGGGTGCATCATCTAGTTCAGCTCCCGGAGGTGGAGGAGTCGCACCCTCTATTATTGGAAGTCCAGATTTGGTAACTACTGAGAGGGAATCTACTGATGTCCCTCCTCTCATTGAGACATTGAGCGCGATGGCCACCACCATCGCCACTGACACTGCGATGGGTACCACATCACCGACCTCGCATACTTCATCGGACGCCGGTGCTTAGGCGCCACAGGTATGTTCCTGCCTCCCTATGATTCTACTTTTCTTGATGCATTGAGGATAATGCACATTACGTTTTGGTGGGGTAGGGGCAGCAGCTGTCCATATTTCGATGGGTCATTTGGCAAAGTCTGAGTAGCCAAAATACTTGCATCATGCCACGGCGTTAAATCAGGCGCTATATGGGAGGCAACCCATGAGGGTACTCAAAAGGTACCCGAGTCCTTAGGGTTTTCTTGCATGTGTTCTTTCCCTAATGATTTTTATTTCTGTTGAAACGGCACAATTAGTATAGGTTGTATGTAGTAGAAGAAGAAAAGGAACTTACCGCAATCTATGATATGATTTTCGGAACTGGATTTTTGATTGAAAAAATGGAAACCCCACTAAATTTTGTGTGACATGGTAGTATCTGTTCTTGATAGACTAACCGTTATGGATCGGTGCATGACATTGTAATGTAATCGACTTGATGAATGGCTTAATCTAGAGCATGAACCTGATAGTTAGCATGTAATTGTTTGACTCGGTGCAATGAGTGTGTGAGCTTATTTTGACTTGTTCTTGCGTTGTGTGCCAATCTAGAACTTGCACAGTTAGTCTTGCTTAGGTTCTAGGATGGTTGGTTAGGAAAGGATCATAGGCCATTTTTGACTTAGTCTACTTTATCCAAATGACTGACCAAATGAAGTAAATGTCCTTTGATCCCTGATTTTGAGCCTAAATTGACCCGTTTTGTTGTTTAGACTAATCACCTTCCCCATCTTTTTGCAAAACCTTTAGTTTGGCCCTGGTCCCTCCTTGGACATCGTGTACCTCAACTCAGGCAAATCTCCTAAGTTGAGGGTGACTACTGTAGAGGTTAGTGAGGAGTAGGGGTATGAAAAGAGAAGTTTAGTAATGAAAAAGGGAAATAACGGGTGCGGCAGGCATGATAAAGAAAAGAAAAGGAAAGAGAAAAACAAAGAAAAAAAAAGAAAAAAAATATGAAAAAAGAGTTGAATTTGAACCAAAAGTCGCACCTGTCACTTGTTGAAAAATAAAAAGGGAGAGAAAAAAAAGGGGAGGAAAAGAATAGAGTTGGTACGATAAGTGGAGAAACAAAAAAAATAGTGTAGTGTCAAGGAGGGCTTAGTCACTGATTGCCATATCTACCATACCCGTCCCCAAGCCTACGTTACAAGCCAAGAGAAGTCCTATAGTAATCCTAATCCAATTGTCTGAAATCCAAGGCATAGAAAATAAGGGCAATCCTATGGTATTGTGCACGCATTTCTTGAATATCTATTGTGAGTGCGAGTGTCTTTGTTCAGTCCCTGAATTCTTGATGATATTATGGTGTGATTGGGACTTCTTTGTGGTGAGGGCACTAGAGCAACTTTGAATGCTAACTGTTAGCGTAAGTCTCATATGTGTATGCTACGTCGTCTGTTGATAGTATAATGTCATTCCTGGATCCTCTAGTGTTTTCTTAATAGTCAGAACACATGCACTGGTTTTGTATTGAAAAGGGAGGGGGGGATACTTGTTATGAACTAAATCGTGAAATCATATGACTGTCGTAGTTCCTAGTTTTCATTTGCGATAGAGTCATTCTAGGATAGTTTTGTTTCTTCACTTGAGGACAAGCAATGGCTTTAAGTTGAGGGTGTTGATGTGTCGTGGCTTTGCGGCGCTTTCGACTCTTAAAACTTGGAATTTGAGCATGTCCTTTAGTGATTTTTAGTAAGATTTGATGTGTTTTGGAGTCTGGCACTGGAAAACAGGTTTCGGAGATAGTGTGCAGAAAAAGATTGATAATTGGGTTGAAACTGACTTCCACGACTCATAACCACGAGTCGTCAATCATTCCACGAGTTGTGGGAGTCTTTCGTGGAAAAATTACTGAAGCATGAGTTGTGGCCTAAGTTCTACGAAGGGATTCCACGAATCATGGACAGGTCCATGAGTCGTGAACCTTGGTTGTGAAAGAAGATCAGAAGAGGAACAAAACAGCCTATGTTCTACGGATGGTTCCCATGAGTCATGCTCTTGTTCACGAGGTGTGATCCATGCTCGTGGAACCTGATCAGAGAAGGGGAAAAGAGTTTGAGTCCTACAACCCAACTCCACGAGCCGTGATCCATTTTACGAGTCATAGACTGCTATCATAAAAAGGAACCCGTAGAAGAACAAAGTTGCCTGAGTTCTACGAGTACTATCCACAAGCCGTAGAAGCTCCCACGAATCGTGGAATGGTCTCGTGAAAGCTGCCGACTCCAGTTTCCCAGTTGTATTAGGAAAGGATTTATTTTTGTCTATAAATACTTTCCCCTAGGTTTTTTTTTAGGGTTGTTACACGGTATTTTTTGAGCGACTTTTCGGATAGTTATTAATTTATTTTGGTGTTGAATTCAAAGTTTAGTTCTTGGCAATTTAAAGTGTTCTTGAGATTATTCTTCAAGATTCTGGTTTTCTTTATTCTTCTTTGTAAGTATCTCTTGATGATTGCTCAAACAAACATTGATTTCATGCTTATGAACACGAGTAGCTAAATCCACAACTAGGGTTGTGGGAACCATGAAGGATTAACGAAGTTGGCAAAGTACTTAGGTAATCTAGGAAGGTGTTTATTGCATGTATTGTTCTTCCCTTCGCTTTGATTGATTTTTAACGTTGTACAATGTTAGAACTCGCCTTATCCTTACTTGACGGACCAAGGAGGTAACAGAATTGAAAAGGGTTGTAAATAACGAGATTTGAGGCTATCAACCCTCGTCTAATAGCTTGACCTTGTCTGGGAATAGCTAATCTGGGATCAAGGGTAAGGGTCAGTAAAGCGACACCCACGGCCGGACCAAGGCGTGTGGTGAAATTCACCTAGTTGCCGGACCAAGGAATTAGCTGAACCTAACTCACCGATTCTGCATGCTAAGCACTAAACTAGTTAACCAAGTACAAAAGCCTTACTAAGTTATGATCTCATGGATAACACGACCCTAGTCACTTCTCTTATTGATAGCAACTGTTGAAATTGATCTATGTTACTTGTACTAATTCACATTACGATCTTTACTCGTTACTTTAAAACCCCCCTTTTGCGGGAAATAAATGACTAAAAGATTAAGTAAACACTAATCGACCATAATCCTACCATATTCCCTGTGGGATCGACCCCAACCTTTAGTTGGGTTCTATATTTGAACAGCGAACGCTTGCGCTTCTTTTAGAGGTCTAATTTGGGTGCATCAGTGGCATGTATTTCCACGGTGCTCGTTTTTCTAATTATGAAGCGTGGTTAAGTGATCCAACTCACATTGGTCCTAGTGCCCAGGTGGTTTAGCCAATAGTGGGACAAGAAATATTAAATGGTTATGTAGGCGGGGGTTTCCGGCAAGACTCGGTCGTCCCAGATTTGCTACCTAGATCTAGGTAAAAACCCCTTTCTTAATTTCACTCATATGATTGAATTCATGTTTTAGAACTAGAACTATACTCATTACTATCTCATTGGTTTGTTGCTGGTTGTATGGTGTGAGAGAGACATGAGAAGCCTCTAAATTGATTGATTCAATCTCACCTAGCTGATATGAAATGCCTCTATTTGGAAAAAGTTTTGTTGTTCTTCTTCACTGCAATTCCACTGTGTTTTGGCCTTTTTCCTTATTGTTCTTTGGATATCATCTGGATGAATGCTGGTAGTTTAGCGTTTATGTTGTTTGAGAGGGACATGTAAAGCCTACTAGGATGTGTTATTAGATTTATGTTGTTCTTGCAAGAAGGTCTTGTTGATTTTTTCTTGATGTTTGTCTTTGTTATATTCACTATTTTTCTCTCTATTCGTTTGTTTTACTTCTCTTCTTTATTCGATCAAAGACAGCCTCTTAGTTAATGGTAGAAGCAGTTTTGAGTTGAAACTCAAGACCTCTCTGGTTTATAGTGTCATGTGAGGTCTAGTAGTTGTCGTTTTGAGGTGACTTTAAGTTATACTCAATATCAAAGTGGAACAATGCCTCTCTGATGGCCTAGCTCCACCCTATGAGCTTCTTATGGTTGAACAATTACAGCTTCCTAAAGGCTCTATTTGATTCGTTCATATCATCTAGAGTCTAAGAAGAAGTTAGTAGCCGGTATTCATTAAAGGTTACTCTTAAGTTTTCACTTAAAGAATCGAATTCATAAAGATCAGGTTTGTACCATAGATTGTGGTCTTCAAAACAATGTCAAAGCTCTCTTTTAAGGATTTATTTAGCTCACAATGCCACTCAAAGCTTATCAATAAAATGTTGGACTTCCTCTTTGTCACAACCAAAAATCTCAAGGGCTGTGATGGCACCTACCTCAATCTAACCATGGTAGGTAAGTCTAACTCAACAAATGCAAGCAACTTAAAAGTAAAGAAAGTAGCAAAAAAACACAATGATTAATCAATAATGACTCAAATAAAAAATAATCAAAATGAGATCAAATAGTAGACTCTATACATCCCAAGACTCATCTATCACGAATACAAGAGCAATTCTAAGTACCGAATATTCTAACCCAATACTACAATACTGTTTTGAGAAGGTAAAGAAAATAGATATAAATAATAGAAGAAACCGGGACAGTCTCCAAACATGGGAGCTCACCACAACTTCAAAGATACCAAGAAGCATGAAATCTAGTCGTGGGGTTTGCTTGTACCTAAATCTGCATCAGAAGAATGCAGGAAAGTAGGGGTGAGTACGGTCCACTTGTACTCAGTAGGCATCATAGGCCGACTGAGCTTAAGCAGTTACAATATGGAGTAAAGAATACTAAAATAAACCTGCACGCAGAAAAGTCCAGCAGTTCAATATCAAGATAACACAATAAATCTCAATTACAACAACAATCCAAATGATAATGCAATGCAATGATATGGATGAAATGCAATGGCAAATGCCTATCGTATACACCTTCCGAGCATATATCACCCCAGAACAGGACCCATGGGGGACTCACGAGGTCCATATATAATCACTCAAAATCACTCGATAATAGCGTACCTCACCATCTGGCAAACTCATCGAATCACTCATAAGAATATCATTTTCTCACCATCTGGAAAATGCACCGGATCATTCATAAAAATATTATTTCCTCACCATAGCACTCTCCAGTGTTTCATTAGAAGAAAGAATATGCATGCTCAAAATAATAAGTCGAAGCCAAATACAATAAATATGATCAAAATCCATGAATCGCAATAAGTTCATAAACACTGGCTATGAGCCTCAATCTCAGATCAGGAATCTAAGTTCCATTTTCACCCATACAGTACAATCTCCAGTTGGGCTTGACAATGATAAATCAATTCAGTATGTACTCATAACCATAACTTTACCTAACTCATAGCATGCTTTACACAATAGGTTTCTACCCAAGTAAAATCTACAGGAAGTTAAGCCATAACCTACCTCGAAGCTGAACTGCAAACTCTACAAGGTCACATCTGAGCCTTCGAGCTCAACCACTCTATAAAAATCAGACTCTACATGTAAGCACAAGTCCAACAATACCCATATTGCTAAGTTTCTAAATTGGGTCCAAAATGTCAATCCAAAGGTCAACCCTGGGCCCAAAAGGATAAAATTAGAAATTTATTAAAAAATCAGCTTACTCATAGATTAAGGAGTTCAAATCTAAAATTTTATCAAAAATGGAGTTAAATCCGAACTCGAAATTATTATTTTATCAAACTTTAACTTTACTTGGAAAAATCCCAAAATTCCAAGTTCAAACGTGGTTTAAAACGCGAAAAATCAATAAATTCATACTAATCATATTACCCATACTTCAAGGTCCTTAGTTTCCAAAAATCAACAAAAACCAATCACAAATTGATTCTAAAATAAAGAACTTTTCATTTCATAAACTTTAGGATTTCAAATCCCGACTTGTGAATCAAAATCATGAAAAATGAAAAGGATAATATTAGGAAATAAACAAAATAAAGTTATAAAAACATACCCAATGTTTGTACGAGAAAAATGCATCGAAAGTTACCTCAATCGGAGTTTCCTAGCTCCAAAACTGTAAAAAAAAATAGGAAATTTAAGACGTTGTCCAGGTGAATTTTGTTTTTCGCATTCGCGGGACCCCCATCGCATCCGTGAAGATCAAATTCTCATGTTGACTGGTCAAGAAGATAGTCCTTCATCGCATTCGCGGGTCCCCCACCACGTTCGCGAAGAAGAATCTCTGCACTAGAAACCAACAACTGCTGATTTCACTAAAAAAGGCATAACTTCCTCATACAAGCTCAAAATGCGTCGTTCCTTTTGGCGTTAGTTCAAAAAATTTGATACGGAACTAATGGTACCATTCATATACCAAATGGATCTCATTTGTTTCAGCTAACACTACTAAAACACAATGACAATAAACTTTCAAACTCTGAACGAGTACCCAAAACTCATCTGAAACCCCCCAAACACAAACTAATAGTGACAACCACTTGTAAAACACATTACAAACCTGATGGAATAATCAAAATACCCAAAAGAGGTCATCTTGGCTAAATGTTAACCAAGACCAACTCTTAACTTAGAAATTTCTAAATTTTCAAATAACAATTCAAAACTCATTTTGAAGCCTCGAGATCCGAATCAAGCCTTTAACTAGACAAAAATAACCCTCCGAACCTAGTGGAATCATCGAAACCCAAAAATAACCTTTCAAACCTCAAATGTTGACTTCGGTCAACTCTCTTAAGTATCCAACTTCCAAACCTCAAAAAAGTCTTCCAAAACATATCCAAATGTCTCCAAACCGCCAAACCAAATAGTCCTACTAACCTAAAAATGATGTTTCGGAGCTGATGGCGGTGAAGGAATTTCTATACGAGCTTAACTTCTATGGATGTTGACTAAAGTCTTATCAAGATAGAGAAAGTAAGAGAGAAACTAAGGAATGATTGTCTGAATTGATTGATCCAAATATATAAGAATACATCAGTATTTATACACAAGAGAAATATTCTACACTTAATGTAAATCCTACAAATTAATGTGCATAATATTCTACACTAATGCTACACAATATTCTTCACTAAATGTAGTATCTAGAATATCTCTTACACAATATTCTAGACTAATATAGTATCTAGAATATCTCTTACACAATATTCTACACTAATGTAGTATCTAGAATATCTCTTACACTAATGTACAAGATATGCTAACATCCCCCCTCAAATTGATGTTGGTGGATCAAAAAAGCATCAATTTGCCTACTAGAAATTGATGACGTTTTCATGCCATTGATTCTTTAAACACATCATCTATATAAAGATCACTCGATACATGAGGAAGGGTAATAACTCTTTCATCTACAACTTCTCTGATGAAATAACAGTCCACCTCTATATGTTTAGTTCTTTCATGATAAACTGGATTGGTAGCAATTTGAATGGCACTTGTGTTGTCATCATGAAGAAGAGTAGGACTAGATTGAGGAAATCCAATTTCTTCCAATAAACCACAAAGCCAAATAATCTCGGAGCAAGCTATAGACATTGCTCGATATTCAGACTCCATTGAAGATTTTGAAACGCGATCTTTCTTCTTGCTCTTCCAAGATATCAAGGAATCTCTAAGAAACATGAACCAACCTGTGACAGAGCAACGAGTATTGGGACAACCAGCCCAATAAGAATCACTAAATGCAGTAAGCCAGATAGGAGAACCACTAGGAAAAAATAATCCACGAGTAGATGTTCCTGAGAGATATCGAATGATACGACGAACAGCCACTAAACGCAAATGACAGGTAGCCTGCATAAATTGGCTGACTTGTTGAACTGCAAAAGAGATATCTGGCTGAGTAATAGTAAGATAACTTAGGCTCCCAACTAATTTCCGAAACAAAGTTGGATCAGGAAGAAGTTCTCCTTCATCACGACGATACTTTACATTCAATTCCAATGGAGTATCTACAGAGGAAGATTCTTGAAGACCAGCCAAAGAAATCAAATCCTGAGTATATTTGTGTTGGTTTAAGAACACACCTAAAGAATCATAATGAACTTCCAACCCCAAGAAATATGTAAGAGTACCCAGATCTTTCATATGAAAAAAATCCTTAAACTGCTGCTGGAGGTTAGAGATTAATAAGGAATCAGTTCCTGTATTAATAATGTCATCCACATATACCAAGAGAAAAACAAAACCAATAGATGTTTTCCGAAGAAACAAAGATGAGTCATATTTACTCTGTTCAAAAGAGAAGTGAAGCAATGTAGATCGAAACTTGTCAAACCAAGCTCTGGGAGCTTGTTTTAAACCATACAAAGACCGCTTCAACTTGCAAACATCTGATGTAGGTGATGAAAACAAACCAAGTGGAGGTTTCATATAAATGTCTTCTTTGAGATCACCGTGGAGAAAAACATTTTTTACATCCATTTGATGAAGAGGCCAGTGTTGTGATGCAGCAATGGTAATAATAGCTCGCACTGTAGTCATTTTTGCTACCGGTGCAAAAGTCTTCTCATAGTCCACCCCATACTCTTGTTTGATATATAGGACCACCAATCGAGCTTTGTATCGATCAAGAGTTCCATCAGAATGAAGTTTAATTGAATAAACCCATTTACATCCAATTGGACGAACATTTGAAGGACAAGAAATAATGTCCCATGTGTTATTTTCTTTAAGTGCCAAAAGTTCTTCCTTCATTGCTTTCTGCCAATATTCAAGCTTGGAGGCTTGTGAGTAACCTGTTAGAATAGAGATGGTGGATAAAGTCGAAGAAAAACCATACCAGTTAGGAGTACAAGATACTCTGGTAGATCGCCGAGGAGGCTTAGGAGTAGCAGGCCTTGAAGAAATCTCAGTTTCTGGTTGAGGAGCAGTCTCAGGTGGCGAATCATTTTGGGGATGGGGTAAAGTTAGTCGACATCATTCATACACAAATCCAGTTTTGAACCGCTTAGAAAAAGATGACAAATCTTCAAAAGTAGAAAGAAGAGGACAAACAAAAGATGACTCAACATGAGTAGGAAAGAAATACTGAGTCTCAAAGAAAATAACATTCCTAGAAACACAAAATTTGTTAGAACTGGGATCATAGCAAATAAAACCTTTCTGTGAAGTACTATAATCCATAAAATCACATTTAGCAGACTGCACAGAAAGTTTATTGTGTTTTGAAAGAGGCAAATGCACAAAACAAACACAACCAAATGTATGAAAGTTATCATAACTAGGATTGTGGTGATAAAGACGATAGTATGGAGAATCAAGATTTAACACCTTAGATGGCAACCTATTAATTAAATAGATAGCAGTAGACAAAGCTTCTACCCAGTATTTAGATGGAACAGATTACTCAATCAACAAAGTATGAGTTACATCCAAAAGATGATGATTTTTGCTCTCAGCAACCCCATTTTGTTGTGGCGTATACGGGAAAGAGTGTTGGGAGACAATTCCTTTCTGAAGTAAGAAAATATTGAATTCATGAGACATATATTTACCACCAGAATCAGATCTTAATGTTTTAATGCAAATAGAAAATTAAGTCTCAATGTAAGCCAAAAATATCTTGAATATGGAAAACACTTCAGATTTAGAATGGAGAAAACACACCCACTTAAACTGACTATAATTATCTATGAATGTCACAAAGTACTAAAAATGAGCATGAGAAATAATTGGAGAAATGCCCCAAACATCACTATGAATGACATCAAAACACTTTGTAGCACGACTACCAAAATTAGGAAAAGGAAGAGTTTTACTTTTTCCTAATTTGCAAGTAGAACAAACAAAGGGAGTTGCTGAAAATTGATTTTTATTTCCCAATAAACCAGAATTTGATAAATGAGACAACACAATAGAATTTGGATGTCTTAGACGCTTATGCCAAACCTCAATCTTACTAGTTGTAGAAGTACAAGAAAAAGATAGAACACGAGGAATGGAAAAGTGTATAGGAAACAATCTTCCAACTTTAGGCCCCTTCGCGATTATCATCCCCGACACCTGATCCTGCACAAGGCAACCATTACGAGAAAAATTCACATCACAATTATTATCTACCAATTGTCCAACTGAAATTAGACTAGTGGGGAGCTTTGGGGATACAAAAACATTCTTGAAAGTTTTAGTAATATCCCCAACCTTGGTAATGGGTAAATTACTACCATTGGCAACCTCGATTTGTGATGGACCATGATACTCACGAATATTTTTTAGCATTCTAGTTGAGTTGGTCGTATGATTGGAAGCGCCAGAATCAAGAAGCCAAAAGTTAGATCTAACATCGTTACCTTGTAGCCCCAAAGCTGAAAATGCTGACACAATCATTTGATGTACCATTTCAGAAGTAAGAACTTCTCCGGCTACTGGAGTAGCATGTTGGTTGTTAGTTCCAGTTGAAGAAGTGGAACCATTTATCCTGGCTTGAAAAGCATTGATCCTACGATTTTGAGGACGTGTGGCACACTCCTTAATAATATGACCATGTTGTTTACAATAATTGCAAAACTTCTTACCACAATTGCTAGCAATATGCCCATATTTCTTGCAACTGTAGCATTGAGTTTTGCTCATATCCCTGCCTTTTCCTTTTCCTTGAGCAGCAAGTACAATAGTGAAAATATTTTCTTGCTTGAAAGCATTTTGTTTAAGAAGACGTTGCTCTTCACGAAGTAATTCTCTAAAACAAATATCCAAGGAGGGAGAAGGATCACGATTCATCAAGTTAGATCGAACACTCTCAAAATCAGATTGCAATTTCATCAAAAATTGGTCTCGCTTGCTTTGCTCATGAACTGCTTGAATTATAGAGAGAGATTCAGCACGTATTTTAGCATAAACAATATCCATGAATTCATCCCATAAGTTCTGAAATTCAGAAAAATATTCCTGAACAAGAAGGCCTCCTTGAGAGTAATTAGCAATTTCTTGCTCTAGCTGAAAGCGTCTTGCACTATTGTCTTGGTTATAAAACTTTTGTAAATAATCCCACATGGACTTTGCAGTATTTTATGGCTTGAGATTAAGTACAATAAGAGGATCAATTGACCCTAAAATCCATATCATCACCCGAGAATCTTTGACCTTTCACTGACCTAACTTTGTAGGATCAGTGGGAGAAGGATCACTTCCATCTATGTGGCCCCATAATTCATTTCTAGTGACAAATAGTTGGAACTGAAATTCCCAAGCAGAATAATTTTTTCCAGTAAAACAAACATTGAAAGACTCAAGGACTCTATGAATCAAATAAAAGAAGGCTCTGATACCATGTCAAGATAGAGAAAACAAGAGAGAAACTAAGGAATGATTGTCTGAAATAATTGATCCAAATACATAAGAATACATCAGTATTTATACACAAGAGAAATATCCTACACTTAATATAAATCCTACAAATTAATGTGCATAATATTCTACACTAATGCTACACAATTTCTTCACTAAATGTAGTATCTAGAATATCTCTTACACAATATTATACACTAATGTAGTATCTAGAATATCTCTTACACAATATTCTACACTAATGTAGTATCTAGAAAATCTCTTACACTAATATACAAGATATGCTAACAAGTCTATCATATCAGCTTTTCAACCTTCTAGAATAAAACAAAATTGCATAATTCTCAACCAACCACCTCAGAAACCATGTCGTCTATTCTCGCAAACCAAGAATACCATGATACAACTATGAAGAGGGTTAAAATAGTAAAAACACACCAAAAGTTAAAAAATCACAATGAGGGTTGTTAAACTCTTGAGATTACTTTCTAGTTCTTCCACATAAAAAAGGCAAATGGGAAAAGGATGTCCCTTTAGCCACTTTTAAGTCTTATAACTGTTGAAATTTAGTCCCCCTTGCTATGAGGGTTGATAAGCTGAGCAAATAAATGTTGGTGCATTTCTATGGTACTGTGTGAAGGTAGAAGGCCATGGCTTGTTTCAAGCATGTTTTTATAAAAATTAAAACCACTTTCTGCCTGTAGGATCATAGTTATGAAATCATGCAATATATAAGTGGGGTACTTATCTAAGTTTTTTTCAAAAAAGTCTTTAAGTTAGTAAAAAATAAGATTTCTTTCTAGTTCATATATAGTAATAATATTTATATTGGGTTTTGAACTCCAAAATATTTCTGTTTGTTCTTAAAATAATTAATCCCAAAAAACTCTTAACTTGTTCAAATTGGCTACGTGATTAATATTCTTATGCCCAAACTATGTCATGTTTCGTTTGAATTTTACATTATGAAAGTCTGCTTCTTTTGCTATTAAGTCATATCCTTGTTTGTGACTTGTCGCATATTCATATTAGTTTCAACTTGACCCGAGAAGACCTTATTTTTTTTGAACTGTGCTTGTTTCTGTTAGCATTCAGAATCTCAGTCAAGTTTTGATCCTACTTCTTCTTTTTTCGAGAGTATTTCAACCTTACTTTTGATAGCGAATGCGTGGTTTCTTGAGAAGATTTGTTGTATCCTTTTTCTGTTTAGTTTTCTACTAAGAAACCCAAGCTCTTTTGTTTTTCTTTGTTGAGAATATCGGCTCTCCATGTTGTTGCATTTAGCACTCTATATGGTTAAAAATAAGCTTCTTATACATCATTGTTATAAGGTTTGTTCTCGATGTGGTCAAATAATATGGATCTGTTATCATGTCATGTTTTAGTCGAACTATTTTCACCTAGCTTAAAGCTAAGGCTCTTTGAATATAGTTTTAAAATTGACACTCTTTACATTTAATTAACCAGGTTACTAAATGAATATGAGATTATTATTGTTGTATGATCATCATTCCTGCGGAATATTCACAATGCCGCAGGAGCGGTAGATTCTCCATAGTAGCTGAGAACTCATGTCTCCTCAGACTCTGCTAGAGAAAGCCAATGCCCACAGGCACGAGCCTGTAGCAGCAACAAAGTTCCTCAGGAGTAGAGACAGGTGCACAGTATACCCTTAGAAGGAGAGAGCCTCACTCCATAGGGAAGGGCCAAGCTACGTAGGAGAGGAACTACTGAAATAACTAACTGTCGCTAGTGTGGCTAGCTCACTGTAGGATCAGCTCCTCTGGTGCAAGCCAAGATCCACATGAGCAGCTCAACCACACTCCCAAGTCCCTAGATGGACCTCTAAATTCATTCAGAAACTCGTGAACATAAACCAAACATGCTACCCAAATGGAAATAGTATTCCAGACTCAATAGAATCGAAAAAATAACCAACGAAGGTCATCTTGTTGAAATATTAATATAGGTCAACTCTTTAACCAAAAACTCAAAAATTCACCCAAGTACCCAAAATGAGTCTGGAAGCTTTTGAACCCGAATCAAAGGCACCACTAGCCCAAAATCCACGTTCTAGAGGTAATGGTACTGATCGAATTCTCATCTAAGCCTATTTGGTAATGGCACCAAATGTCCCGCTAGCCCAAAGTCCCTTTACTCTTTTCCTATTCTACAGATACATATGCATACACACACCGGGTCATTTCTCAAGAACAATAGCTAAAGGGCCTGATACTACCACTTGGATCTGGAGGAGATATCTTGAAAAGTATTTAGTGCACATTACAACTCTCCATCATCTTTCTTTGGCTGAGCGGCATGTATTTCCATGGTGCTTGTTTTTCTAATTATGATGTGTGGCTAAGTGATCCAACTCACATTGGGCCTAGTGCCCAGGTGGTTTAGCCAATAGTGCGCCAAGAAATATTAAATGGTTACATAGGCAAGGGTTTCCGAGGAATACAAATAACCTCTGGGTTTTTTCAGATTTGTCGAGCATCTGGAATAACTAGTGAATTTCAACTTTATTGTACAACAATTGGGGCATTGGTCTTTGCAGCTTTAATGCTTTTTGCTGGTTAATTTCATTATCATAAAGCGGCACCAAATTTGTCTTGGTTTCAAGATGTAGAATCTATGTTGAATCACCATTTGGCAGGGTTACTAGGACTTGCCTCACTAATTCTCAAAAAGGATGGATATGTTTCTCTCACGCATACACTCCCTTAAACCCTACACACTCATCTTTCTTATTCTTTTCTTTCCCTTCATCGATGAACAATGCCAAACAATATAGAACAACTCCAAATCTCTCAAACCCTCACTAAAATGACACCTTACACATCCCAGAAAATCCATCAATTGATAAAGCAACTTCATTCATCCAATTTCTCTCCTATTTCTCATTTATTTGGTACGAAGGTGTGAGCTGGAAGAACCTCGAAGGTTCTTGAAGGTCCTTGGTGTCCCTCCAACATTCTAATCCTGTGATTGATGGTGGAATCCTCTCAAGTTTTTCTGATTGGACTCCAACTAGTACATACATGGAAGGTTGAAGGATTTCTCATTTGAATTTTGAAAATCTTGTCTAATACCCAAATTATTTTCCTCCCAATTTGAATCATTGGTTCACCTATAAATACCCTCTTCCCATTGATTTAAGGATGGTTCTTGACTCCTTTTCTTGACATTTTCATAGTATTGAAGGGTTGTTTCCTCTTACTATTGAAAAATAAGGAAATCTAAACCTAAACTGGAAGTTTGTAGTTTTTTCTGGCAGGACTCGGTCGTCCCGAATTTGCTGCCTAGAGCTAGGTAAAACCCCCTTTCTTAATTTCACTCATATGATTAAATTCATTTTTTAGAACTAGAACTATACTCGTTACTATGTCATTGGTTTGCTGCTGGTTGTATGGTGTGAGAGAGACATGAGAAGCCTCTAAATTGATTGATTCAATCTCACCTAGTTGATATGAAATTCCTCTATTTGGAAAAAGTTTTGTTGTTCTTCTTCACTAAAATTCCCCTGTGTTTTGTCCTTTTTCCTTATTGTTCTTTGGATATCATCTGGATGAATGCTGGTAGTTTAGCATTTATGTTGTTTGAGAAGGACATGTAAAGCCTCTACTAGGATGTGTTATTAGATTTATGTCGTTCTTGCAAGAAGGTCTTGTTGATTTTTTCTTGATGTTTGTCTTTGTTATATTCACTGTTTTTTCTCTCTATTCGTTTGTTTTACTTCTCTTCTTTAGTCGATCAAAGACAACCTCTTAGTTAATAGTAGAAGCAGTTTTGATTTGAAACTCATGACCTCTCTAGTTTATACTATCATGTGAGGTTTGGTAGTTGTAGTTTTGAGGTGACTTTTAGTTATCCTCAATATCAAAGTGGAACAATGTCTCTCTGATGGCCTAGCTCCACCCTATGAGCTTCTTATGGTTGAATAATTACAGCTTCCTAAAGGCTCTATTTGATTCGTTCATATCATCTAGAGTCTAAGAAGAAGTTAGTAGCCGGTATTCTTTAAAGGTTACTCTTTAGTTTTCACTTAAAGAATCGAACTCATAAAGATCACGTTTGTACCATAGATTGTGGTCTTCAAAACAGTGTCAAGGCTCTCTTTTAAGGATTTATTTAGCTCACAATGCCACTCAAAGCTTATCAATAGAATGTTGGACTTCCTCTTTGTCACAACAAAAAATCTCAAGGGTCGTGATGGAACCTACCCCAACCTAACCATGGTAGGTAAGTCTAACTCAACAAACCCAAGCACTTTAAAAGTAAAGAAAGTAGCGAAAAAAAAAAACAATGATTAATCAATAATGACTCAAACAAAAAATAATCAAAATAAGATCGAAAAGTAGACTCTATACATCCCAAGACTCATCTATCACGAATACAAGAGCAATTCTAAGTACAAAATATCCTAACAAAATACTACAATACTGTTTTGAGAAAGTAAAGAAAACAGAGATAAATAATGGAAGAAACCGGGACAGTCTCCAAATATGGGAGCTCACCACAACTTCAAAGATACCAAGATGCACGAAATCTAGTCGTGGGGTTTGCTTGTAACTAAATCTGCATCAGAAGAATGTAGGAAAGTAGGGGTGAGTACGGTCCACTTGTACTTAGTAGGCATCATAGGCCGACTGAGCTTAAGCAGTTACAATATAAAGTAAAGAATACTAAAATAAACCTGCACGCAGAAAAGTCTCAGCAGTTCAATATCAAGATAACACGATAAATCTCAATTACAACAACAATCCAAATGATAATGCAATGATATGGATATAATGCAATGGCCAATGCCTACTGTATACACCTTCCGAGCAGGGGCGGAGCTATGTGGAACCCAGGGGGTTCACCCGAACCCCATTCGTCGAAAAATTACATTGTATATGTAAGATTAAATTCCTATTTTATGAGTATATGTATTAAAATGAACCCCCTAGAAACCAATGAGAAGCTTAGCTCAGTGGCTAAGGGGGTTCAAGGATTGCCCAAGGTCGTGTCTTCAAGTCTACACGAGTAACAAGTTTTTTTACCTTTTTTAATGTTTTCCTAACAAAGGCCGAGATGGGTCATGGGCTTAATTTTTGGGCTTGGATCTTTGGTTTTCTACTTTTCATTGTTTTTCTTTTTTCATGTCATTTTTTCTTTTTAATTTGTCTTTGTTCAAATTTATTAGACACATTCTTTTTTATTTTGTCTTTTATTTTTCTATTTTTATTGCTCATTTTATTTCTACGTAACTCTATTTTCATGTAGTAACTCGAAGAAACTCATTTAAAATGATGAATTGTTATTAAATTTGAAATTGAGATAGAAAAAATATTTTTTAAAAAACATAAAGTACATTAAATTTAATCGAATGAAGAAATTTAAAATTCGTGAATATTCTTTTAAGAATATCAATTTAATTGAATTTTCTTTCTTTGATTTCATGGCATTTCTTTTCTATTTTTTTCAATTCTATTTTAAAGAGATGGAAACTAAACTAAACTAAACTAA
Source organism: Jaltomata sinuosa (assembly GCA_003996215.1). Taxonomy (NCBI): domain Eukaryota; kingdom Viridiplantae; phylum Streptophyta; class Magnoliopsida; order Solanales; family Solanaceae; genus Jaltomata; species Jaltomata sinuosa. The sequence goes on along the minus strand of QJPP01000219.1, from coordinate 13,953 downwards.
ACTTGTTTGATTTTTTTTTTATATAAATGATGATTAACCTAGTAAATTGAACTAAATGAACTAAAAAAATTGGCGACACCATTTATTTATCTTCTGAATATGTATTATAATATTAGTAACTCAATCCTTACACACTTTTAGAGAATTTTGGTGATTTTCGTAGTAGCATATGATTGAATGGATACTAATTTATTTTTTTAAAAAAAAATACAAAATAAAGTAGAACATTTTAAATTATTATTAAAAAAAAGCACAATTTTTTTTAAGAAAACTCGATAAAGCAAGGTAATAGTAGGAAGAAAAGCTAACGCGGTACATATGACAAAGTAAGTTAAATTTAGCGTGTTAAGGTTAATCTTTTCTTTTCTCGTCTAGCTCTCTTTTTCACTTTGTAATTTTCACGTGTTTGCTCCTTTATACTTTGAACCCCCTGAGCAAAAATTCTGGCTCTGCCACTGCTTCCGAGCATATATCACCCCAGAACAGGACCCATGGGGAACTCACGAGCTCTTTATATAATCACTCAAAATTACTCGATAATATCATACCTCACCATCTGGCAAACTCATCGGATCACTCATAAGAATATCATTTTCTCAACATCCGGCAAATGCACCGGATCACTCATAAAAATATTATTTCCTCACCATAGCACTCTCCAGTGTTTCATGAGAACAAAGAATATGCATGCTCAAAATAATAAGTCGAAGCCAAATACAATAAATATGATCAAAATCCATGAATCGCAATAAGTTCATAAACACTGGATATGAGCCTCAATCTCAGATCAGGAATCTAAGTTCCTTTTTCACCCATACAGTACAAGCTCCAATTGGGCTTGACAATGATAAATCAATTCATTATGTACTCATAACCATAACTTTACCTAACTCATAGCATGTTTTACACGATAAGTTTCTACCTAAATAAAATCTAAAGGAAGTTAAGACATAACCTACCTCGAAGCCGAACTACAAACTCTAAAAGGTCACATCTGAGCCTTCGAGATCAACCACTCTATAAAAATCAGATTCTACATGTAAGCACAAGTCCAACAATACCCATATTGCTAAGTTTTTAAATTGGGTCCAAAATGTCAATCCAAAGGTCAACCCTGGGCCCAAAATGACAAAACTAAAAATTTATTAAAAAATTAGTTTACTCATAGATTAAGGAGTTCAAATCTAAAATTTTATCAAAAATGGAGTTAAAACCGAACTCGAATTTATTATTTTATCAAACTTTAACTTTACTTGGGAAAATCCCAAGTTCAAACGTGGTTTAAAATGATAAAAATCAATAAATTCATGCTAATCATATTACCCATACTTCAAGGTCCTTAGTTTCCAAAAATCAACAAAAACCTATCACAAATTGATTCTAAAATAAAGAACTTTTCATTTCATAAACTTTAGGATTTCAAATCTCGACTTGTGAATCAAAATTATGGAAAATGAAAAGGTTAATGTTAGGAAATAAACAAAATAAAGTTATAAAAGCATACCCAATGTTTGTACGAGAAAAACGCATCGAAAATTACCTCAATCGGAGCTTCCTAGCTCCAAAAATGTAAAAAAAATAGGAAATTTAAGACGTTGTCCAGGTGAATTTTGTTCTTCGCATTCGCATGACCCCAATTGCATCCGTGAAGATCACATTCTCACGTTGACTGGTCAAGAAGATGGTCCTTCATCGCATTCGCGGGCCCCACCGCGTTCGCGAAGAAGAATCTCTTCACTAGAAACCAACAACTGTTGATTTCACTAAAAAGGCACTACAACACAATGTATCTATAGCTACAAAATTTAAGCTGTGAATTTAAAAATCGTAGCTATTACTTAGTAATAGCCACAAAAATTTAAATTCCGTAGCTATTTATAAATTTGTAAAAAGTCTTAGCTACGAAAATCAAATTGCCAAAGCAGCTAATTTCTCATTTTTGCTACAATTACTAACAATTGTGACAATAGTTGCCTAAATAGCTATAAATTTATTGCTACGATAAAATTTTATAGTTGATCATAAATTTTTTTGCCACGCAATAAAAGTTATTGTAGCAATAGTATTTGAAACAAAATGTTGTAGCTAAATAATTATTTTTGCTGTATGTTGTATAAAATTGTGGCAATAGTTAAATGATATAGCCACGTCTTTTTTGCTATAAATTTTTTTATAGCTAATTATTAATATTTGCCACGAGTTGAAATTTGTTGTAGTAATAGTAACCTTTTAGCTACAATAAATTATTTAAAATTAAATATTGTGGCTAAATAAATATTTGTTGCTTCAAGTTATACAAAATTATTGCAATAATCAAATGATATAGTCCAGATTTTTAGCTACAATAAAATTTTGTAGCTAATTATTAGTTCTTGCCAAGTATTGAAACTTGTTGTAGCATTAGTGACCTTTTAGCCATGAAAAATGTTATCTAAATAAGTTACTGTAGCTAAATAAATATTTTTGCTTTGAGTACTAGAAACTCGTGGCAATAGTTGATTTAATAATAGCTATAATTATTTATCATGACAAAATAATTTAGCTACAAATTTATTATTGTGATTAATTTTGAGGTAATACTTATTTTCTTATCACGATTCAGAATTTTCACTAAGAGGGTCAAAAAATAAAAATATAGCACATGGAGTTTGAACTTGTAACCTCAAGGTGAATTTTGAACCTCCTAAACTACTAAGTCAATCTCTAGTCTTATGTTTACGAGATTCAAAATTTGTAAATATACATAAAATAAAATAAAAAAATTATATATATAATGTATTTTTTGTCGAGGGGTTCAGGTGAACACTCTGGCAACCCCTAGATCCGCTCATGAATCTAATGTGATTGAAGGTGTTAATCATTCGATTCGATTAAGTTTTATAGCTTGTAAGTCTTAAATATAATTTATATAAATATTTAATTATATTTATTTTGATTACCTATTCATGTTAAATTTTAGCAAGAATTCAATAAGTCTCATTCAAATTTCATCTAGGTCAAATATTTTTTAAATTATTATTTGATTCAAACATGATTTATTGAGACAGTATCTACATAAATTCAATGTAATTAGAGGCGTTCAACATTCGACTCGATTAAATTTTATACGACCTAACTATAAGTTTCAAATATAAGTATATCATATTATAAAAATTAATTAAATTTCAAATTATAAAATTAAAATACAAAAAAAGATAATCTTCAACCATAGATAATTTATATCTACTTATAACCTCAAGCCTATCAACTTACTTCTTAAACTTATCAAGCCCGTATTTTACCTTATAGCAACATGTTATTTTTGGATGTTAATAAACTTTTTTTTAAAATGTATAATTAATTTTTTTATTGAAAGTTGTAAGATATTTATATATATGCTTGATACTTTATTATAGTAAAATAAGTGCTTAATTTTTTCTATACGTAAACACCTATTTTTTAAAAAGTAATCATAAAAACATTAATAATTGTAGAGATATTATGTATACTAATATTTGTATTGTGGAATGTACGAACATTATTAAAAAATTATAATAATTTCAAACTATTGTGTGACTTATTTGAAGATATTCAATTATATTTATTTACTAAATTAAGTCGAATTGCAATATATTTACGTTATCTATCCCCTATCTGCAATTTATTTTTCGTACATAATGTTTAAATGAGTTTTCTAATTTAATATTTTATCTATAATTAAAAATATCATATTTTATTCAGCAATATGAATTAGTCTAGAATAAAGATACATAAGTATATTGTTTGGTGAGTATAATTAACACACATACACTAATAAAAATGTTTTATTATTTCTATTTTACATTTTTGTTATTGACAGGTTTATTTTATTTTTAATTTTTTTATTTTAAACTTGATATTTTAAGTCATATAATTTATATAATTTTATATTTTCAATTCAAACTAAAAAATTACAATTCATAGTTCATATCTTTGTCTAAATTCAAATTAAAATAATTATTTGTTGTGGAAGTATGATTCCACTATAATAGGATATTTTAATTTAAATTCATGTTATTGATATAAAAAAACTAATTTGACACTTTTTTTTTTGAAACTTCTATCATAAAATAATTTTCAAAATTGAAATTTTATGCTGACTTGGCATCACAATATTATTTTGCTTCTCCTATTCTATATGGATAGGCTAGATAGATTTTCTTATATTGACAATTTTATTTTATATTTGAATTTCTATTTTAAGCATGACATTTTAATTTATATAATTTATTTTAAATTTATATAATTTTTATATTGTCAGTTCAAACTAAAAAAATGTCATTCAACTTTATATTTTTTTAAATTCAAATTGAAATAATTAAATGTTGTGAAAATATGATTCCACTATAATAGGACACTTTAGCGATTATAATTCAGAGGTAGAAAAGGTTAAAATTAACCCCCGAACTAATATTGTTCAGGCTAATGATATTCATGACGACAGTTCTGATAAGGACTTTCCAACTCCTTCCGAAATGGAGTTTGACGTTAATAAGTCTTAATGATTCCACACCAAATTGATTTTAGCCCAGGTTCCCTGGCAAGAAAACATATTCAAAAAGAATTTTTTGATCAAAGGTGGAATAAGTTTAAAACTTGGTTTTTTAATTCTTATAGCAAAGAAGATATGAACAATATTTCTCAAGAATTTTATGAAACTTGTGCATTGCATAATCAAATTATGCATTTTGTTCCTTGGTTTATAACCACTTATCTACCGTTATATGTCAATGTTATTGAAAGGACTTATCGTGAAACTAATGGGAAGTTAATAACAACCATTTATCCTCCACAGTCTGCTTTTGTTTTAATATGAGATGGATGTGAAAGTATTAGATATAGATATGGAACTTCATTGGTATTACTAACCTGGGAGCTCCTCGTTCCTTTTCTGCAGCATTATTTACATAAAACGCTGTGCACGACCAAGGAGACTTTGATGGCTTTATCAAACCCTTTTGTAGTAAAGTATCGATTTCCCTTTTGCAGAATTCTACTAACTCAGAATTCATTTGGCAGGGACGAGACTTGGTTGGGATATTATCCTCTGAGAAATCCTCCTCATAAGGAAGAGTAACAATGTGCTTTTTGCGATTCCAAAAGGCACTGGGGTGATCTACGCAAATATCAATGGCGATCTGTTCGAAAATCAATTTTATTTTTTCCTTTACTTTAGCAGATTTGAGAGACTCAAATATATTCATGCTGAACAACCTGTTGTTATACGAGATACTTCTTTTGATGATTTAAAAGAAGAAGTTGAAAATTTGAAAAAAGAAATAAAAGCGATTAAACAAAATCAGATTATATGTGATCATCGCCTTTCTCAAATTGAAAAAGCTGATAGCAAAGGTAAAGGTGTTGTCGAAGACAATACTTTGACTAGACCTATTACTACTGATAATAGGCAAAACATGTTTTTAGGAATGATGCAAATTGTGACTGCTCATAAATGGTTTGTTAAATGCACCATTTTAATTGATAATGCTTTTTCTATAACAGAGATTGCCATGATTGATAGCGGGGCCGATGTAAGTTGTATTCAAGAGGGCCTTGTACCAACAAAATATTTTGAAAAAATGACGCATATGGTCAGATCTGCTTCAGGCCATGCTCTTGATATTAAATACAAATTGCCTAATACTCGTATTTGTCAAAATAAAGTGTGTATTCCTCACTTCTTTTTCTTAGTGAAAAATCAGTTATACCCCCCTATTATACTTGGAACTCCCTTTATAAATGCTATCTATCCCTTCACTAGCATAACAGTTGAAGGTTTTTCAGCTACTTACAAAGGGCAAAACATCAGTTATACTTTTGTTACAGATCCGATTTCTCGTGATATTAACGCCTTGATTGATATGAAACAAAGGCACATTGATTCTTTACAATTCGAATTATTTAGTTTGAATATATTTGATACATTAAAATCTGCCAAGATACAACAGAAAATAAAATTGATTTCTGAGCAGATGGCTTGATATTTGTGCCGATCATCCTAGTGCTTTTTGGACTAGAAAAAAGCATATTGTGACTCTTCCATATGAAGAAGATTTCTCTGAGGATAATATTTCCACTAAATCTCGTCCTTGCCAGATGAACGCCGAATTGGTCGAATTCTGCAAAAAGGAAATAGACATGTTATTACAAAAGGGTTTGATAAAACCTTCTAAATCTCCTTGGTCTTACACTGCTTTCTATGTTAATAATGCTGCAGAAAAGAAACGTGGTGTTCCCAGGTTAGTAATAAATTACAAACCTTTAAACAAGTATCTTAAATGGATTCGATACCCTATTCCTAATAAGAGGGATTTACTTTCAAGATTATATGATGCCAACATCTTTTCAAAATTTGATTTAAAATCAGGTTATTGGCAGATTCAAATTTTCAAGGAGCATTCTTATAGAACTGCTTTCAACGTCCCATTTGGGCAATATGAGTGGAATGTAATGCCATTTGGTTTAAAAAACGCTCCTTCTGAATTTCAGAAAATTATGAATGATATTTTTAACCCCTATTTAGACTTTATTATAGTCTATATTGATGATATTCTTGTTTATTCCAAAACATTAGAAACCCATATTAAACATTTAGACATATTCAAAAAAATTGTTATTCAAAATGGGTTAGTTATTTCTAAACCGAAAATGAGTCTTTTCCAAACTGAAGTCCGATTTCTTGGACATTTAATTTGTCAGGGAAAAGTAACCCCGATTCAAAGATTTATTGAATTTGCTTCAAAATTTCCTGATGTTATTACAGATAGAACTCAGCTCCAGAGGTTCTTGGGAAGTTTGAATTATATCTCTCCTTTCTACAAAAATCTTTCTAGAGATTTGGCTCCGTTATATGACAGGCTTAAAAAGGATCAGAAAAAGCCTTGGACCACTAGTCTCACCGACTTGGTCAAAAATATTAAGGTGAGGGTTAAAACCTTGCCTTGCCTGACTCTGGCTAATCCTAGCTGGGAAAAGATTATAGAAACCGATGCTTCAAATATTGGCTATGGAGGAATCTTGAAGCAGATCAATCCGAATGATAAGAATGAGTACTTGATACGCTTTCATTCAGGGAAATGGAGCGATGCTCAGAAAAAATACGCCACGGTGGGACATGAAATGTTAACCATTGTTAAATGTGTTTTAAAATTTCAAGATGATTTATACAATCAAAGGTTTTTAATAAAAACAGATGCTCAATCAGTTAAATATATGTTTGATAAAGATTTCAAGCATGATGCATCCAAGCTAATGTTCGCCAGATGGCAAGCTCAATTAGCTCCATTTGATTTTGATATTCAGTATAAAAAGGGAAGCGATAATTCTCTCCCAGATTTTTTATCTCGCGAATATCTTTCTCAATTAACTTAGTTTCATATTTTACTGAAGAAATTCTTATAACCATTTTTAAGGTTGTTCCTCTAAATAGAGATTTGCAGGAACTTGTGATATGGAAAATCATAGACAAAACAATAACAGACACTTCATTATATGAAGATATTATTGCCTTAAAAGAAGAAAGATACTTCCTTGTTGATTTAAATATTTATGAATAACAGATGTATTTTCTGCGCAGAATGGAACCTCCTTGGATAACCAAGGATAGAGGACGCAGAAACAGAGGAAGAGGCAGAGGAAGGGGAAGATCATCCCCCTCATCATCAGGATCATCATATGGATCCACATACCGTTCTCCGGTTATACAAAATTATGGAATGAGTTTAATAAACTCAAAACCTTCTCAGGCGAGCTCAAGTTCGACCCCAATAAATTTGGAAGATATTCCAACAACTGATCCATTATATGATCGGTTACAACAATATTTAGCTCAAAGAGCTCAAAGGCAACAATCTACTTTTGCATCTGTTGCCAGAGAAGAGGTTGATGATACTTCTACCTATGAAAAGATTCCAAAAAGAGAAATGATATTTCTCCTGGAAAACTCTGATATTCAGAGAAAAGAAGAACCTTGGAAAATATTCCAAAGGTATTTAGTCAGAGGATTATATTTCCCGGGTGAGTCATACAAAACCCGAGCTTATTACGAGACCATTCTCATAAGTACAGGAAGTGCGGAATTTCAGCATTTCAGTGGTTATAACACAAACGAGAATGTTTATAACTTCTCAAAAATGATAATCAAACAGATTATATCTGTTGAAGATTGGGGTATATCCACAATGAAAGAAAGGCAACTGAGCCTAAAAGGCGTACCCATGAATTTTACTTACTGGGACTATGTCCATGCTTTTGATAAAGCTCTCATCTATAATAATGAGAAGCACAAGCATACTTGATTTTTGAAAATTTGTGCGAAGATATTCGCAGAACCCATTCCTAACTGGTTTCTAAATTGGTGGTCATACCACGGCCCAACCGCAAAGATTTTGCCAGATCCATTTTTTAAGTTATACAAAGAGTGGGCGAAAGTATCACCCAAACTCAATGAGATATATCTCATGGATCATATTTGTTATATTGAAAAAATTGATCAAATTTATTTCTTTATTGAATTTTCTATTCCATGGATCCATAAATGGACCCCAGAGTAGATTATACTGAAGAATAAATTCCATGTTTATATCGAAATTATTATAACAACTTTTGGGATAAGCTAATGAAGCAGGATCCCACAACAAAACTGTTATATGGACAAGAGTTATTAGATCTGATTCAAGCGAAGATCCAAGAATATAGTCTTGCCCCCCAACAAGATATTTTCATACAAGATAATTCAGTCCGCAATATGGCCAGAAAGATCTCCGTTCAAGGTGGAGATAAAGAAGAAATGATTAAAAAGTATCTGGATGAAATCAAGAAGAATCTGATGTTAAACATCACCCAATATGAAAAATCAGACACTTCAATGAGAAGTGACGCCAGCAGTGATACAGTAGAAGAACAGGAAGCCCAACTCAGTGAATCCATTCCAGAAGATATGCTGGAAAAGGCAGAAGATTTCTTACGGAGGCTAAAGGGAAAAGACAAGATGTGAACAGTTTCTTGATAAGGATAAACCACAGTAGATAAACTGTAAGGGACAGATGGGTCCCATTAAGTACTGTAGAAAGATTTCAAATGTTTTATATTTCCCTATAAATAAGGGAGTCTTTCGTAGAGAGGAGGCAGAGGTTTTAAAAAACCATTTCTCTTAAGTCTTTAGATTACACTCTCTCTCTCTCTCTAAATATTGTAAAGGTTTGCCGGAGATCAGCCGGAATATATAAGACAGTTCTTCAAGGTAATAATTTCTCTTGTCTTTTATTTATCTCCCCTTCCTCAAGCAACGCCGTGACTATGTCCGGCTAAACTTAGTTGTATCTATGTCGACTGACTAACTTCGCTTTTGGATTTACCATGAAAGATCTAGACTTTATCCAGATATAAACAAAATTACATGTGGTTTCTTGATTTGGTTCCGAGATGGTGGTACAGTCAGATCCTATACTATTGTTATTAGCTTTGCCTTAGTGGCTCCGTCTAGCCAGCCGTGGTCTCAAGCCCGTTAAAGAAGAAAAAGGGCGTCTCTACCCGGTTAAAACTGCTAGACACATGGGTTTAATAACAATATGTACTGGATCTCGACAGACCCCTTGCTTGGGTAAAAGCTTTAATAGCCTCCATACAGTCATCAAATCATAAATAAATTCGTATATATCTTGATTCTTAATCAATCCTTTAAGGATGCTTGACGTGCTAGATCCTTGACTATGGCGGATTACCGCCCGGTCGTTGATCCTGTCCTTCTGGTATCAGAGCCTAGGAAACTTTCATGGTAAGTACAAGATTGAGGTGAAGTTACGAGACATAGGTACAACTCTATCTTGACTCTGTCTTGATGGATCTCGGTGAGATAAGTACTAAAAGTACTCGTCTAGAGGAGGTAGATATACCTCAAAATCTTGATTTACTTAATAAATGGACTATTCCAAAGGTTGATATCAAAACCATTTATGATTATGGTTGGTTTGATAAACTTTCTTCTAAGCAATTGATAAAAACTACTGAGCAATCTCTTGCTTTAAATTCGTCTGAACAGACTATTCATTTGTTAAACAAACGTGATATTGATTTATATAAACATCGTTATAATTATCTGCATATTGGTATGGTTCAAATTGCCTTCAAGCCTTTGACCCTTAAAGGGTTGCCTGAAACTTTTCTAGCTGCTCTCAGAGACGCTAGGAATTTAAATTTTCGTCAATCTTTAATGGGTTCAATTGAATCTACGGTGGCCTATGGCCCAGTATATTTTAATACTCAGCCCAATTTGCAGTTATCTCTTTCTGATGTTAATATCATCGATGCTTTAACTCTGAATGTTAAAACTCATGGTTACAACTATGTGCCTGGTTCAGAACTGATATGTTTATCTTACAGAATTTATTTCAAGTTATTATCTACGTTAAATCCTAGATGTAAGTTATATGACACATCTAAGCAAACTATTTTGGTAGAAACCAATTTTGCAAGGTCCAAGGTCACCACGAGGAGACCTATTAGATGGGAAGAAATTAATTTTCCCACCACTTGGACTTTAAATTCGGTTATTTCTCCGAATCAAGTAACTGATGCAGTTACAAACTCTGAATATTCTCATATTTCTCAAGATTCTGATGGTAGAATATGTATTCAATTTTCTGACAATAGTTATACTTCTCATAGGCAATCTTTCTCTAATAGTTTGTTGCCTGCAGTAAATTCTATTTACAATAGACGTTCTTTATCTAGTAATAAATTGCTGCCTGATTTGCATCATATTTCTCCTATTGAACCTATCTATGGTCCAGCTCGAGATAGAGCTACTTCTTTACACACGTTATCTTCTATTGCCTCTAATAAAAAGGCTGAAATAAAAATTGATCATTTGTTAAATGTTGTAAGAGCTAAGGATAATTCCTCTGATGTCTCTGACAAGGATATTCCTTCTGTATCCGAAATGGATTTCAACCCTAATGATAGTTGATTATGGATTTACACCAAATAGATTTTAGTCCAGGCTCACTGGCAAGAAAATACATCCAGAATGAATTTTCAAATGATAAGTGGAATCAGTTTAAAACTTGGTTTTTTGACACTTATAGTGAAAATGATTTAAATAATATTTCTCAAGAATTTTATGAGAACTGTTCTTTACATAATCATATTATGTTCTTTGTTCCTTGGTTTATAACCACCTATTTACTTTTGTTCATCAATGTTCTTGAACGTTCTTATAAAGATGCAAAAGGTGAGGTTACAAAAACTATTTATCCTCCGCAGTCATCGTTTGTTTTACCTAATAATGTGGGTATTACTTTTACTGCATTTCAGAAATTTGTGGAAGATGATGTTGCCACTGTTAGTATAAATGAGATTAATAATCTCATCGCTCAAAATAATTATTTGGGTCTTTATGTTAAAGTTTTGGGAGAACATATTAGCTCCCTTGATAAAAAGCTGGACGAATTAACAGCTTTAGTAATCCAGATAAAGGCTGACATGAGAGAGGCGGCTTCGGCTTCCACTTCGAGTTCGGCTCAGCTTTCTAAGCTCCCCACTCATGTTCAAAGAAGCCCTGAAATTCAGGGCTTCATTTTCAAACCTCTTCAAGAGTTAGAGGAACTTCTTGATAAAAAAAATTCTAAATTAGGAATGAATCCTATTGGTTTATCCGAAGATTTTGCTAATGACATAGAAAATACTTTTGATTTAAAAAATCAAGTTGATTTTGAAATTAATAAACTTCGTGGCTATCCTAAGAAGAATAGTGGTAATACCAGTTTTGCTCATAAACCCAGTATGCAAACGTATTATTACTCCAGACCAACCCCTCAAGATGTTCTAATTGAAGAGCGGGATTGGAACCAGACCAATACTTCTTATAGTGGTACTGAAATCTATGAATGGAACTTAGATGGCTTGACTGATAGACAACTTACTATTCTCGTCCATAGAATGCTTATGTATTCAACCATTTGTCGAAGTACTAATAACACTAATAACACTGACAGAAATATCTGCAAGATGATTATTGCTGGTTTTACTGGTCAATTAAGAGGCTGGTGGGACAATTATATGAGCATTGAAGCTAAGGCTGCAATTATAAATGCCATTGCCGACAATGAAGGTGTTGATAACCTAGGAATGGCGCTAACAAGAAATAGAGAAGACGCAGTTTATACACTGGTCTTGACCATTCTGGAGCATTTTAATGGTAGATTTACCAACCAATATGAGACAGTTCGTTCTCTGTTAAATGGTCTACGATGTAGACACTTAGGCGAATTCAGATGGTACAAAGATACCTATCTCAGTCGGGTAATGGAACTGCCCGTAAACAAGTATGAGTATTGGAAAGCTAGGTTTATAGACGGCTTGCAGCCATTATTTGCTGAGAGAGTTAAAAAATCTCTGAGGGATCCTCAAGGATCTATCCCTTACCTTACCTACACCTATGGTAAGCTCATTGGAGTTTGCACTCAAGAAGGTATCAACCCATGCAACGAAATGAAGTTATCCAGACAGCTTAAGCTAGATAAGCTTAAGGAAAGATCTCAATTTGGTCTACCTGATACCTCTGCTAATAAGCACAAAAAGGTTAGAGATTCTGATCATAACCGTTATAGAAAGATATCTAAACGAAGATCTAGAGAAGAAAGAGAAGAGCGGAAAGCTCATCGTAAGTCTCATAGATTTACGAAAAATAGATCCAAGCGCGAACTCGCGAAGATCAAGTGCTATAAGTGCGGAAAATTTGGTCATATAGCGCCAAATTGTAAACTGGAGAAGCTCAAAGCTTTAGAATTAGATGAAGATATTCATGATAAGGTTTATAGCTTCTTATACACTTCTGGTTCTGAGTCAGATTATGAGTCTGATGCTAGTTCGCAAGAAGAAACTGATATGGTTGAACCATCAAGTAATACATCTGGAAATAACCAACCAGCCACAGCTGAGGTTTGTAAGTGCCAAGGCGATATTTGCCGTTGTGAAAATGATGAATTTTATAAACTTCAATCTCAGTTTGAAGACATGAATTTACTGACTATTACTTCTGATAATGTGATAGAATTGTTAAAGGAAGTTACTGATAACAATCTTCGTGAAAAAATTATTCAGCTAGCTGCTACTAACAAAGCTAGTTCCTCAAAATCTATTGCCTCAAAAAATGATTTTGATCTCGATTATTCTGCTCCTTATTCCTTGTCTGAAGTTTATAATAGACTTGCTAAACACCTTGTTTAACCCTTGCTAACCCTGCTTGGCAAAAAATTATTGAAACTGATGCTTCAAATATTGGTTATGGTGGGATTCTTAAACAAATTAATCCCAATGACAAAAATGAATATCTTATAAGATTTCATTCTTGTAAATGGACAGATGCCCAGAAGAAATATGCTACTGTGGAGTCATAAACTTCACCAAACACTATAAATTAAGAATTTACTAAAATAGAGGAGTATATAACAAAACTAACAATATCATAGAGAATCAAAAAAGTTAAAAAGAAATATAATTTTTAATAATATTTAGTTTATATAAATAATTGACTTTTTCCATTATCTTAAACAAGAGCACATATTTTTTATTAAATTTTTATTGGATATTTTTGTTTATTATATTCATTAGTTTAGTAATAGCATTTGTGTATAAAGAAAGAAAGAAAATATACAAATATATAATAGGTAAAAGAAACATAAAGTTTACCCAAAAAAAAAAGGCAACACAAATTTTACGAAAAAAGAGAAGAAAGGAAAAAAAGAAAAAAAAAAACACAAAGGCCAATTGGCCACTCAAACCTAAATCTCCCAGCCACACCCTTCCCCGTTTAAATCCAAACATTATAATTTCCCCCCCAAGAGAAGTTAAAAATTGCTAAAGGTGAAAAATACCCCCCAAAAGCCAAAATTTTAAATCTCATTCAAATAATCTACTCCCCTTTTCCATTTAACA